>SKCR01028952.1:0-50448 GCA_019454045.1 Zanthoxylum bungeanum | reverse complement strand
AAACCAAGAGTGCTAAAGCAAAACAAACGTAATAAGACCTGGTGCGGTTCTGAATTTTAAGGAGCCGAGTATTTTAAAATATGTGTCCCACTGTCACTTATCAATAAAATAAAGAATTTTTTTATTTTTTTTTATTATAATGGATATTAATTAAATTTAAATTTAATACTTATAATTTTGGCTCAAAGTTAAGAACATCAATTGACTGGCGCTTGTGTATGTTATCTATATGGTTACTCTTGAATATGGATGTCAATCGGCTAAGTATGGTACCAGGATGTCAAATTGTCAATATTCGTACCCCGTCTCGTTTAATTAGCGGGTACGAAAATTATATACTTAACCACCCTGAACATAACAGACTCATGAGGCTCCTTAGTCACACGAGAACTTTACCTCTATTTGAATAAGGATTCAATACCTGTATCCGACTCATCCAACCAATATATATATAAATTATCCATAATTATCTCCACGAGTTTTTGCTATCCCTACTCCTCATAAGGTTGTGTTATTCATTTTAAGGAAATTACCATCTGTCAACACAAAAATTATCCGATGTTCGAAAAAATATCAAATTTTTAAAAAATGTAATCTATGCATCCAAAGTTATTCAAAATTGTCAATTACTATCCAAAATTTTAAGAAATTTTATCATATATGCACTCAAAATTTAGAGGATGCTCGAAAAAATACACAGTTTTTGAATAGTAAATATTTCATTTTTGAAAACTTTGAAGGTATAAATATCATTTTCTCAAAATTGAATATTTTTTAGAATATTAAATAATTTTCGAGTAAATAAATAATAATTTATCTTTCATTTTATATGAAATAAGGTTACGCTTTTCACGTCGGCATGGATCTCACATACAGATGGGTAAATCGGTCATTTTAATTTCATTAAATATTGTGGTGGTGATGCTGATGCTAATAATAAAGGGAAAGAAAATCTTGCAATTCCCGACCACAAAATCTCCGGAACAGCGAGAAACAGCATCACTTTATTACAAAAGTCACCCACGCGACGCGACTCGCAAATCTTTTAATTAATTAGTAATTAATTAAAACATTTACGTCATCTTTCTCCCGCGTGCGTACATGCGTCACACGACTAAATCACCGTTTAATTAGTTGACCAGAGACTTTGAACGTACACGTGGCGGAATCTTAAATGGAACAAAATGATGAGCGTAAATTGACTGTAGCACTGTCGCATCACCGTCGGGATCTGATAGAGTGTGCCGAGGGCGCATGCTTTAGTCGCACGCTTTGGCTCTTGCTTCAATACAACAACAGACTGGTTTTTTTATTTTTATTTTTTTAATATATTTTTTTTGGGTCAACTTAAATGGCCTACCATGCACGCGAGCTTTGGGTGACAGCAGGGCGTACGGAACAAAGCGAGTTTTTAAGACGATTGATTGGGTGGACTATAGAATGGATGACACGTGTCAAAGGAACAAATTTTATCGGTGTTGGGGCCCACTGAATAGCGGCTTTTGCGGACGCGCCGGTGGCGTGCTTTCTGTTGTTGTTTTAACTGGAGTTTCCCTGTTTTTTTTTTAATCTTTTTACATATTTTGCGGTGGCCATGGGGCTGGTGCTTCATGTTTGGTTTATTTGCGTTTGGACCCCTATTTTATTTTTCATAACAGTTTCATCCTTGGATTTACATATGTGAAATTGTTATTACTTGTCCATTTATTTCACCGTAAAATAATTTTCGTAAATGAAATATTTTTAAAAAAAAGAAAATATGTTAGGATATTTGGATATGCTATGAAAATATATTTAAGAAAATATCTTCAGATGTTTCTAACCGTTAAAATTGAGCTATGAAAGTTATAGAAAAGAGAAAAAAATTAATTTCCTGTAAGATATTTTACAGAAAAGATTTTGACTTCGGATGACAGATTAGATTGCATAATTAAGGAAGCATGGGTGCTCAATGAGAAAATACAAAATGGTTGGGTAGGTAGAAACAAAATTGCGCTCAATTGTGGGGACAGCAGTTATATAAAAAGCAGATGCTGCGCGTGGGGTCAAAATGTCCATTTCTCGGAAACAACAAGTACATTTAGCAGACGACGCTGCGTTTTTAGCTCTTAGCTGTAAACTCTTGACTTTTTGTGTAACTGTCAGATCAAGGCGTCGTTTTGCCTTGATGGGCTTGGTTTGTTTGATATATATCATCAAAATGGCCCATCAACTGTTTCTTGGGCCTGTGAGTCTTGAATTGATTGATGGGCATGGTATCCAACTATGTTCTTTCGGGCCATTGGCCCATTTTAGGGACCTCTTGTGATTGATTTATTAATACCAAGTGGCCTAACTGTTGAGGCAAGTCCGTGTACGGTAAAAATCTATGCGGGGATGAGATGAGACATGGTATATTGTGGGTGAATAAATTGATAATTTTCTATACCCATTGATTAGATAGGTTAGATACGTGTATTGATATTTTTGTTCAAATAGAGGTGAAATTCCTGTGTGAACGAGGATCTGCACGATAACCTGATAAATTAAAGATGGATAAAGAGATAATTTTCATATTCGTTGATTAAATATAACAAATATAAATATTAACATCTTCGTACTATACCCGACCTGATTTTCATATGTCGACTTATCTAACCTATGTCCGAACCACTAGCTTCTAGCGTACTTGTGATTAAGTTCAGGACATGGGTCGAATCAAATTCACCCATTATTGGAGATGGCCCAAAATCCCTCGCAAATTTTTCACCCTTTAGGATAGTTGTTGCCTCTGCAAATTTTGTGTCTACTGTGAATGTACGGTGTAGCTAGAATATTGATTTAATAAGGGTAAAATTTAGTTTTTATAAAAAGTTGAAGATACTCTTCATTTTGATGGAAAAAAACCCTATTTATCTCATTAATTGGACTATTCGTTAATTTATATGACTTGTTTTAACTAATTTTCGTATTGAGAGTGGCTTCACCATTGCTTGCAAGATTATCATGTTGTTTTACTAGTGATATTTAAAATCGCAACATCTTCATCCTAAATATACACTTACCCTTTTGTTTGTTTGTTCTTTAATGCTCGAAATCTTTATGTTATTGTGTTAGTTGTTTGAGACCATCTATAGTATCCTAATGATATTTGATACTCTTGATTCAAATATATAACTTTTATCATTAAACATGCAATTTAAACCATTAAACATGCAAACTCTGTCAATAAACATAAAATTATTCAAAACATGAAATTAGTTGCATATTTATTGATAGAGTTTGCATATTTAATAATTTAAGTTGCATGTTCAATGTTCAAAATAACATGTTTATACCCAATGATATTTGATACCATTGGATATCATAGTAGTGGTCTAGTTGTTTCGAATGGCCTGAAAATTATTATAACTTACTTTGTTATGTACGTTTTTTGTCCGGAGGAATACAAGAGTATTCCTTCAAGATAATTAGTATTATTAATTTTTTTTTTGAAAAATAAACAAAGAAATATTATGACAACTTAATAATTATTTTGAAAAATCATTCGTCATTCGAAATATTAACACTTGAAAGGTTTGAGGTACATTGAACTTGAATGAATCCAATCATCTTAATTTGTTCGTACATTTGTGTATGTAACAAATTTGTTTTCATCAATAACTAAGTATAGTACTTCAAAATTCGGTCCGTAGCAAAGTTGTGATTGCCCATAATAACAGTTTCTCTTGAAAAGAAGTACTTAGTAATTCTTACAATAATGCTTCTCATGTGACATATATTTAAAGGAGGTGCTCCATTAATGCTTTGGTTATGGACCGTAAAGCAAACATTATTCAAGCTTACAAATTTAGATTTAGTTTCGAATTAAGTTGTAACAATGAATAATTAAAATTCGTTTATATATAATTTCTTAGTTAATAATAACCAATCATAAATTATTAAAAACTTAAAAACAAAACTTGCCAAACGTGGAATCCAAATATAACCCAAGTGATTGCCTCAGTGGTAAATGTTTTGGGTTTGAGTGATTTGCTCCCTCTCAGGTTCAAGGTTCGAATCTCACTAGATGTATTTCATTGGGGCCATGCCCCCTGATGTGAAAAGCCAGCGACTTACCCTGGTTTGTGTTGGGAAACTTCTGAGGGCACGGGGCACAGGTCCCGGGGGTTAATCGAGGTGCGCGTAAGCTAGCCCGGACACCCGGTTATCCAAAAAAAAAAAAAGGAATCCAAATATGTTGTAGAGGAACTTGATATAAATTTGGTCTGAGTTTTAACCCTAACTGCAAGAGTACTTCATTTTTATTCATTTATGTTGATTATTTAATTTCTAGGCATGGTGTTTTATAGTTTCAAGACTCTTTCCCCTTTTTCTTCATTTAAACTAACGAGGATTAAATATAACTTTTACTTTATAAATACAAACTGGGGTGGTCGAAATATTATTATTTCAATCATTTTTAGATGTGGATGTCTGTAATTATAAATTCATATTTTAGAAGTTACAGGAGCCCGCACTTGATAATCGTTAACTATCATTTTATTAAGGGAATAAAACAGTCCACGGTAGATTTAGAAAGAGAAGGGATGTAATTTATATGTCTCTGTCTTTTCTTCTCTCTTTCTTTCTTGAATAGCATAATTCATGTAGAGATGGTAATTGGTTGAGATGGAATGAGATTTTCTAATCTCAGTCCAATCTCGATTATGATTTGGGATTAAAAATTATTTTGAATCTCAGTTGGATTATGTAATTTGGATGAAAAATTATCTTGTATTCTTTCCATGATTCAAGACTTTTAGACAAAAATTCAGGTTAGATCGTCGATTCGCAATGAAAAATAGTCCAAAATTCTGACTCTAATCGTTTAAGTAGAATAAAAAAAAAATTTAAATTCAATACCGAATAATACAGGATCCAGAATCCCAAGAGATTTGAAATTTTATGGGTCAGGTATTTTTTTTCATTACTCGTATTAGTGATCTTCAAAGCTGACCAAATGTAATATATCCATCCAACTTGTCATGCTAGATCCTGCCACAGTTTCGGTTTTTCGTATAGTTCGGTTAGGGTTTCCACCCAAGCCGAACTGTTGGAATCGTTCGGTTCCAATATAATATAAATAATAATTTTTTTTTTAATTTCAAGTTATTTACTTTATTTTTAATTTGATTTTTTAATTTAATATAATAAAATTCAAATAAATAAATTTTTTTATTATATTTATTTGATAATAATTTCCCATTATAATTTTTTTCATAATTATTTTCCATTTTTAATTATTTTTTTTTAAAAAAATAAAAGGATTCTGGTTATCGGTTCCACATTCTTATGGAACCGGAACCGAACATGAATTATCCGATTCGATTTCGGTTCAAAACCGAACCGAACCGGTGTCCGAATCTAGTGATTGCCTTTCCCTATTCTTTTAATAAAATATATTTTGGGGATGACATCCTCTGTTGAGTTCAAGCTATCACCCTTATATGCTACCTTGATGCTACTTCCAATTTTTTTGCTTTATCAACAATTTACCATTCCTATTGATTCATTATAAATCTTCTTTGGTTGGCCTCTTCTTGTAGTTACAATACAAATAAAGACACTGTTATTGGCTTTAAACAAAAACATAATCTGTATTAGGGTCCTTCTGTCCCCAAGGGGCGTGACTTGGTGCTGTAAGATTTTGGATCTCACTTGAGGTCCTGTGTTCGAATCCATGAAATATATTTCTTGTAAGAGTCTGAGACAGCCGAAAATTTTATTTACTCCGTTTAAACCTGAGAGCGATGATTTATCAGTGGGATTTCCAATGATAAAAAAAAAAAAAAAAAAGTAGGGTCCTTATGATCAGAGTTGATATTAATATTTAATTAAACTACTACTACAGTTTTTTGCCATGAATAATCAATAAACAGACTTTATTAGCCTTTATGAAATCACACATGGCCCAATGAAGTTGGGTTTAAATGGTTATGGGGTCACTCATAAAAATAATTCATAGGTTTATATATGGGGTTTTGTGAATGCTACCAGCATAGAAACATTGAAGTTGAAATTCAAATTATTGAATTTGAAATTTCAATTATTGAATTTGAAATTAAAATATTTCATGTTTAATAAATAAATTTCAAATTCAATGTCTCGCCCTGCAAATAAAAGATTTTTTTTTTTTTTTTTTTTTTTTGAAATCGTTGGAAACCCCGCCACCAAACCACCCATTCTGGGCCGCGGCGCAGGTCTCAAAATGAGATTTTGGACCCTTTACCACCCAGCAACACCCCTTCGGGCCCCTGCAAATAAAAGATGCTTCATTGCTTGTTGTACATTTTCATTAAGTTGAATGTTCATCTCCCATCTCAATGTGCCCCTTCTGTTCATAACCAGACAAACAGTCAAACAAAGAGTTGTTAAATACCGACAAGGCTTCTGAATCTTTGATTAAACTAAGGGAAAAAGACATATACACCCCCTAACATTTTGTATAATGAATAAACACACACCTTAATTTTTAAAATATACACCTAAAATGATATATACATCCCAAAAATGATATATACACTCCAAAATTTCATTAAAAAAGAGGATTTTTTTAGAATTGAGAAAAGTTGAGCACAACCGTAAATATTTTAATTTGATAGCATTAGTTTTTTTAGCTATTGAACGAAACTTTAGGATGTAAATATTCTTGCGAAACTTTGGGAGTGTATATATTTTTTTACTGAATTTTGGAAATGCATATGTATATTTTCAAAAATTAATAGTGTATTTCTTTATTTTACGAAATTTTAGGAGTGTACATGTACTATTTCCTACTAAACCATAATTCCAATGAGATTAATATTTTAACATGTTTTGTCATATGTGCATCTCTGGGTGGGCAAAGGTCGGTTCGGTTCGGTTTCAAACCGAACCAAACGATCGATTTAACTCAAATATAAACCAAACATAAGAAAAACTTAATCGAACCGATATTTTCGGTTCAGTTCGGTTAATTTGCCCACCCCTATCTGCATCTATTACTTTTATTTCATTACTTTAATCCCTGGAATGGAATTCCATCTCTCTGTATTATATAAAATTACCAGAACATACATAATAACAAAATAAATCAAATTGTATCTCACAAGCAGAAACTTAATTTTTAAATCTCTCTTCTCTCTCCTCCAATTTTTTTTTACCTCCCAACTCCTAGCCTCTAAGCTGTTTAAAGTCTAATAATTTAACAGCTAGCACGAAATATTTGTACTGTTCCATTCACCATTCAACCCATTATCAATTCCCCCCCCCAATCCCACCCCCCCCCCCCCCACCCCCCCCCCCCCCCCCCCCCCCCCCCCCCCCCATTTTCCCTCTTTGGTAATTTTGGTTTCTTGATTTTGTATTGGAGGCATCCTCAGAAACAAAACAAGAACTTCTTTGCTAGAAACAACAAAAACATATTGATTCTGCGAATGGCTCATCTTCCATTTATGAATCCACTTCAAAAGGGTTTGTGTTTAGCTTTCTTCTTTTCGTATCAGGGGTACTATGTGAAGAATTTGCACATGAGCCAAAGCCAACTGTTGTTCCATCAGTTTTGTAGCTCAAGCATGCTGCCTCCAGCCCCCAATTGGACTTTGGGGAAAATATGTTGCTACTGAAGCACTTGTTGCACTCTTTATTGACCCACCAATCAAAGAATCATTTAACATTTTTATACACTTGAGAATCCTCTCCTGCAAGAAATAAAAGAAACAAATGTACATTTAGTGTTGATCAAACATAAAATGATGGTATCTTCAAAAGATTTATGTTCACTTTATTGGCCTTTTGGATCACTAACTTTACCTTTTTTACATGTTGAGTAAGAACAGAAAATGCTTTCTCAGAATCAACTGTTTTGGTTTCCCCTTTAACAGATATTGCCACTGCTGCTGCAACCTCAGAAGGCTTGAATTCCAAGAAGTCAATCCCTGCATTCAATTCCCACCCACCAATATAATCATAACATTTATCAACTATATCTACCATTATTGTGGCCATAGATATTAATACAAGTAGTACCAGTCGCGTAGCTAGAACATAGATTTAGTGGGGGACAAAATTTGATTTTCACAAAGAAGTGTTTGATAATCTTTATTTTAAATGAAGCAAATCAAAATTATATCATTAACAAACTAAACTTTTTTATTAATTTATAGAAACATTTAATAAAATTTTCGGATTAAGCGGGTGCTCTGAGTAGTACTAGCTAGTACATGGTCAAGAGTAAATTAAGAGGGGACCTAATCCTAACCTTTGATAATGCTTGTTATGAGTTGGATTGATCTCAAGAACAAAGCTCTCAGTAGGATTTGATCATCATCATCATTGATCTTGCGGATGAAATAGTCTAGGAAAGAAAATGGGGTAACTGCTTGCATCCTCCACTTCAATGTGCTCAGCACCAAAAGTTCCATTCTTTGTATGGTTTTAGCTTCAAATAAAAACTTTGATTCACCCACCTGTAATGACACATTCATCATCATCATCATCATCAGGACATGTATAGATTAAAAAAGAAACATTACAATAGTAACATATGTAATGGAGAAACGTTGACCTGCAAATCTAAGTATAATGGAACTTCAGTCTCCTCCATTTTGGCTGCAAGAGACAAACATGCCACAGCCAATAGTTGCATCATCCAAACTTTACCCTTCTACAGATTGCATAATTACAATCAAATTAAAGATTAGATGCAACAAGGAACTAAAATGAATGCCAAATTTGGCTCAATCTTCAACGACTTACTGGTAATTCATATGCAGAGAGAAATCTGTCCACATAGTTTATGGATAAATATAAACAAAGAGGTCCAAAACCGAAATGAACATGAACCTGCTGAACCAATTAGGCCATTAGCATTGGTCATAAATGAAAAGCTTACAAGTAAAGAATCAACCAAACAATTGAATGAAACAAAACAGCAAATAGCAATGAAATTGAATCACTGCAAATCATATTTAACAAAATAAAAATAAAAATAAAAAATGAAGTAATCAAATTAATTTAAAGGGAACCCACCCACCTTGGCAATCCAATCAATGGCTTCTTGTCTAGCCAACAAGTCCAAATCTCCAGATTGGAGCCTCTTCAAGTAATCGTTATTAGGCAAATGGTGGCATTCTTTTTCAAGAATCAAAGCCAAACACTCATCACTCTGCACTGGCAACATATATCCATAATCATCATCAAAGCTCCGGCTCCGGTTTCTATGATGATGTGTTCGATGATACCCATTATGCCACGTGTCCTCAATCACAAACTCCTCCTTTACAGACCCATTGATATCATCGAAAACACTGCTGTCTTCCTCAGCACACAGAAGGCTTGAAACCGCATAGTCAAAACTTGGTGCCATTAAACAAAATGTAGTATTTTTATTTTTATTTTTATTTTTTTTTTGTGTTTGTGTTTGTGAGTGTAATGTAAAAAGCAAAGATTTGAAGAACAAAGAATGGGATTGTGAAGGTATATATAATAAGAACAAAAAATAAAAATAAAAAATCTATAGAACTCTCAAAATCTATGCTGCCTCTTTTACTCAAAGGAAGCTGTGGCCTGGTCCGCCTGGAGAGGCTTAAAAGAGAATGCCCCTTAGGGTAAGTGAAATTTACAGAAATGACTATATTTATTTATTTTTTATTTTTATTTTAATAACCAAGCACATGAGTTTTGAGAATAATTCTTTTTGATACCACTATTTTATGAGTGAAGTAGTACGATTGATTAATAAATATATAACATGTGAAATTATATTAAATATAATTACTATATAATTGAAAGTATATTATTAAAATTATTACATGTGTGATGTGACATCATTTTACATAATATTTTTAAGATTTAACTGTCATTGGCTAATAAAATCCTGAACTTTAACATCTCTTGAACCCCTTAATAATGTATTTAAGTGCGTTTTGTATAAAGAGTTGTTTTGTTTATTTATTACAATAAAAAAATTTATAGAAATACTTATTACAGTTAATATATATCGAAAAATAATTAAAATCTTTTGAAAAAATAACTATGATCGTCCTACATGTAATTTAAAAGAGGATGACCATTTTTTTCTAAATTTTGTCTTTAAAATTGGGAATTAACCATTTTCATCAGATTTTAACTATTTTTTTTAAGCTATTAACTATTGATAATCATTTCTCATTATAATAAATTATTAAAACAACTCTTTTAAGAAAAACACTTAATACACAACCCACAATATATTTGAAGGGTTTGAGGGATGTTGGAGTTTAGGATTTTTGTTAGTTAAAGGTAATTTGATCTAAAAGTAGGGGTGATAAAATGAATCGAATTTGTATCGAATCATATATGAATCGAATCAAAATGTGATGGATTCGTATTCGATTCGTTTATTAAACGAATCTCAATATCAGTGTCGTATTCGATTCGTTTATTACATGATTCGAATACGAATATCATTTAGTCATAATATTATTTAATAATATAATTTATCATAGTTTATTTACATTAATTTTAAATATATACATATGAAATATGTAATTAATTATTTACTAAAAATACCTCACTAAATATTGACAATATTATTTTTATATGGTAATTAGTCATAATTTCTCGAATCTTAATTGAAAAATAACAGTAACTAGTAAAATAAAATAATTAAACGAATCTCTAACAAATAACGAATTAATGAGTTTAGATTCATATTTGATTAGTTTAATAAACGAATCGAATCAAATTGACTCATTATTAAACGAATCCATTTTTCCAAACCCGTATTTACTTTTAAAGCGAATCGAATCGAACGAATAAACGAATCTTAACCCAATTAACCACCCCTATCCAAAAGTCACGTGTTTGGTTATTAAAATAATAAATTTAGAGCTTGGTTCTTTAATAATTAATGAAACTTAATGGGTTTTTATATAAATTTCCTTTGGGTAAAGGAAGAGAAACTGGGAAATTTATAATACAAAATAAAAGGAAAGAATTAGAAAAAGGACAATTACAAGATTTTGTAATTTGTATAAAGAAAGATTGCTAGCTAGCAAAAACAGAGATGAGTATTGTATGGTTGTATCTTCTAAATACACAATTCTTATAAAATATTATTGTTTTATTTGTTTTAGTCGTTTTCTTTTTCTTTTTCCTTTTATTTTATTAATAGTATAGGGCCCGCACTTGTGCGGGTTGAGTACATTATTGACTATGATTTCATATCATAACAAAAATCTTAATAAGATTTTAGGTATTGATCTTGTAAATGATCCGGATCTAGTTCATTACTTCATTTTATAGTTTAAATGAGACAATTGATTTACTTATATTTAATATTTATGTCTCATTGTTTATCTATCAATTCTCTAACAGTGTTTATAATTCACATTAAAGTTTCTTTCTCGTCTTACTCTCTTATTTGAAAATATATTCCTAATTATAAATAACTTTAAAAATATTTAATTTTTTTTGGATGAATTCCAATAAAATTTAATGTAATTTATTCAATTTAATCTTAATTTTTTTTCGAACTTGAAATCTTGACCGTCACTATGCAATAACTAATAATCAGAGCCTGCATCATGAAAACACAACAAATAATAAAAAATTCATGAAAAACTTATAAAAATAATTTAAAGTAAAATGACAAATAACAATATACCCAAAAACTAAAAAAATTGGTGGTTTTTGTTGACAACTGCTATTTATGTCTCTTATTTTAGTAGGAGATTATATTATAATATTGTTACAGGTTTTTTATTTAATTTTATAAGTTACTAATAAAAAATTAATTGTAAATATTAAGTGTCATGATTTTTGTAATTTTAATAAGAGATTACTATATATATTTTTATTGAATAGGTAATAAAAAAAATTAATTATAGAGATTAAGTACCATATATTTTTTTAATGAAATTTATTTTTATAATTTAATAATAAGAAATTATATTATTACTTAATTAAATTAATATATTTCTTATTTTAATATGAGATTTTGTTTTTATATTGTAATAGGTTTCTTATTTAATTTTACTTTTAATAATAAACAAAATATAAAGATAATGTAATTTTATAATTTAATAATAAATATGAGATTTTATTTTTATATCATAATATGTTTCTTATTTTAATTATTATTATTTTAATTTAATAATTTTAAAATAAAAAATTAACTTAGAGATATTTTAATTTATAATTTAATAATAAAAAATTAATTATAGAGATTATGTGTCACATATTAAATTGATAGGTTTCTTATTTTAATAAGAGATCATATTTTTATTTTATAATAGATTTCTTATTTATTATTAATTAATTAATTAAATTAATAGGTTTCTTATTTTAATAAGAGATTATATTTTTATATTGTAATAAGTTTCTTATTTTAATTATAAAATTTAATAATAAAAAATTTTAAATATATTTTAATATTATAATTTAATAATAAATAGGAGATTCTATTTTTATATCACAATAAGTTTTTTATTTTAATATCTTATTATTTTAATTTATAATCTTAAAATAAAAAAATTAATTTTAGAGATATTTAATTTAATAATAAAAATTATTGTAGAGATTATGTGACTCGTATTAAATTAATAGATTTCTTATTTTAATAGGAGATTATGTTTTTATTTTATTATAGGTTTCTTATTTATTATTAATTAATTAATTAAAGTAACAGATTTCTTTTTTTAATCAAAGAATATTGTATATTGTAATAAATTTTCTTATTTTAATTATACAGTTAATAATAAAAATTATAAAGATATTTTAATATTATAATTTAATAATAAATAAGAGATTCTATTTTTATATCGCAATAAGTTTCTTATTTTAATAACTTATTATTTCAATTTTATAATTTTAAAATAAAAAATTTAGAGATATTTAATTTAATAATTTAGTAATAAAAAATTATTGTAGAAATTAGGTGACACGTATAAAATTAATACGTTTCTTATTTTAATACAAGATTATGTTTTTATTTTATTTTAGATTTCTTATTTTAATTTTTAATAATAAAACTAAATTTAGAGATATTTTAATTTTATAATTTAATGTATTCTTATTGTAACTAGCATAGAGGCCGCACTTTGTGCGGGTTTAACATATATTTTAGGTATTGATCTCATACATCCTCTGCATCTTGTCGATTTTATAGTTTAAGTGAGACAATTGATTTACTTACACGTAATATTTATGTCTTATTCATCTATCTCTCAGTTCTCAAATAATATATATAATTCATTATGCAAGAAGTCAATAGCTATTAGGCAGAGTTTGCATCCTGAAGCACAATAGATAATAAAAAAATTCATGAAATAAAAAAACTTATATAATTAATTCAAAATAAAATAACAAATAACAATAGACCCGAAATCCAAAAAATTAACTAGGTTTTGTGGCGGCTATTATTTATGTTTTTTTATTTTAATAGAAGATTATATTTTTATATTGTAATAGGTTTTTCATTTTCATTTTATAATTTAATAACAAAAATATTAATTGTAAAGATTATGTGTCACACATTTTTTTTTTTTATTTTAATAGAAGATTATAATATATATTATCATAATAGGTAATAAAAAAATTAATTGTAGAGATTAAGAGTCATGTAGCGCGATGAGAAAATTTAATAATGTTTAACTTAATATATATATATATATATATATATATATATATATATATTATGATTTAATAATAAAAAATTAATTGTAGAGATATTTTTATTTTATAATTTTATAATAAAAAATTAATTATAGAGATTGAGTGCCACATATTAAATTAATATGTTACTTATTTTAATAGGAGATTATGTTTTTATAATATAATAGGTTTCTTATTTTAATTTTTAATAATAAAAAATTAATTTTAGAGATATTATAATCTAATGTATCCTTATGGTAATGAGTTTATTATTTAATAAATTTATTAATTTAATTATATAACTTTAATACTAAGTCGCCACATGGTGGGATGAGAAAGCTTAAATTTTTTTAACTTATACTACTACTAGTTAACATTTGCTTGATAATTAGTTTTAAGAAATAATAGCATGTTTCATATATAAATGAGCTATTTCAATTTAAAGTTTTGACTTAAATCTAAATATCAAAATATTAGGTCATTGATTTCATGAAATCAATGATGAATGAATTATCATCGTCAAATGTTATTTTGATTTTGAATACCTACAAGTGGATTGACTTTAATCAATGACTTGATAATAGATATGAGAAATTATCTTTTTTCTACCAGATGAATAGGGAAAGTGTTGTTTTCTACAAAAGTTTAAAAGTGTTCGCTTTTCCACATGTTATTTGAAATTTATTTTGTTTTCCACTTTTTGTTAACATCGTTAGTTTACCGTTTGGTTTCAAAAGGGAAATTGTGTCATTTAACTATGTTGAGGGGAAGCTATGTTGTTTTAAATAGAACAACACAAATGTTGGTGTGATGAGGGCAATTATGTCATTTTGTTGGGTTTTTCACAAATCCCCTTTAACGCTGTCGTTTTATAAAATAGTAGTTGGAACAAAGTGGTCCAACTTATATTTCTTTATTTGCAAAAGCCAAACAATAAATCGTCTATGAAGAACAGTAACTCTTAATTCTCTTTGCCGTCAAGAATTTGATGCTAGCAATATGAACAACAAAGTCATTAATGATGCTGTTAGCTCCGCTAAATTTAGGAGAATTTCTATATGTGAAATAGCCAAGGATGTTTGGGACATCCTTCCGACTGTGCATGAGTATACATTGTCTGTTAAAAAAATAGATTCCAAGAGCTTACCGCTAGGTTTGAGGTCGCCAAGATGAAAGATAGCGAGACCTTTGATGAGTTCTATGCTGAGATTAACGATATAGTTAACTCTAACTTTAACCTAGGCGAGACTATACCTACAAATAAGATAGTTAGGAAAAATCTTAAATCTCTGCCTAACCACTTTTTGCCAGAGATCACAACCATCGAGAAGAGTAATGACCTAGATCACCTTAAACTATATGACCTCGTAGGAAAACTGCAGGTTTATGAGAAAAAACTTCATGGATATAGAAAGTCCAAAACCATAGCGATGAAGATCGCAAAAGAAGTTTGTCATGATCCGTCAAGTGATGATAATGATAATACCCTTACAGATTCTAATTTAGCCATGTTTGCTAAAAGGTTTATGAAATTTCTTAAGATGAAGAAAAGTGGTTGTAGCACTGATAGAGATAAGGAGGACAATCCTGGAGAGAATATGCGTAGTAGGAAGAAGTCTAGAGATGATAAGGATAGCAAACCTCACGCTATCCAATGCTATAAATGTGAATGGCATGGGCATATTGTTGGAAAATTATGACACATAGCGTCACTATTTGTACATATCATGGCGTTGTTGTACAAATTAACTATGTGACAAAGGAGATTGCTCTCTTATCATTTGTGATTAGATCACCAAGATGTATAAATGATAGGAGGTCCCTATGATTTGTTCCTGGATTGAGAATGATATGAGACAGTATCCGTCCACGAAGGATAAATCATTAAATATCCCTAGTCAGAGTATTATCGAGATTGGACATCGATAAATACGTAAAAGACTAGTATTACACTTGTGCGCGTTGTGAGGGCACAACGGCATAGTTCTCATATATTTGAGTATAAGATACTCATGCAAGTGTAATAGGAGGTTGTGTTTTACCGATGGTACGGGAAACAGCCTCATTCTGGATAGACCCCATCGGAATTCCATTGGTAGTATGACTATGTGTCTATGGAAGTCCGAAATCAGGGTATGTGTATTTGGTTTTAACCTGAGACTTGCACCGCTAATACTTACGACAATCAATATACTTTGGTTTTGGTCGTCCAGGGCTTTAACCGGTTTCTGTGTACGCCTCTTCTGGGTATATCAAGAATCGTAGTGTGTTGGGTGTGATGTCAAGACAGAAGTATCACTCCAGTCATATGGAGATGATGGTCACGTAGGATACGAGACTGGTTCTCTTAAATGTTGCAGCTATCGGGATATTATGACTAGGTCATGTATATCCGATTATAGAGACTAGTCACCAGACATCCGACATGTGCTTCGTACGGGGCAGACACAATTCCAGCCCCAGGCCTAGCACATGATCATCCGATACTGGATCGACATACACAATACTACGTATACTACGCATGATATAGATCGTTTATTCCTGTAAGGATATTTATGGAGAATTGGGTAGGCATGTCACTTTGCTAGAAGCCAACATTGTCTTGTAAATCGGTAAAACGTAGTACTAGGTACTTACGTGTTCGGATAGTCCGACGATCGTATTTACTGCCAACATATCCGGGGATCTCATGGGTCGCTTCCCGAAGATTCACCGATGACGTATGACTCGCACTTTTATTAATCTGTGATTAATTATACGAGAGAGAAAATTAATCTGGGATTAATTACGAAGATTTTATCTGGGATAAAATATCATAGAAATAGAGATAACGATTAATTTGGAATTAATTGATTAATTAATATATTAGATATATTAAACGAAATTGGATTTCGACGCGGAATTGAAATTAGATTTTAATTCGAGCGAACGAGTTAATTTAGAATTAATTCGTTAGCGACGTGAATAGTGATTTCGTTAGGCATAATCATTTAATTGTGTCGTAACGGAAAATTCGTTAATTTGCAATTAGCGAACCCGAGCCCGAGAGTATTTGTGAGCGCATTCGCATTTCAAATTCGAGTGCGGCACGCAAGTCACATCAAGCATCAAATCATTAGTCACATCAAGCGTCAAATCACTTGTCACTTTGAGTGATGTGACTTGACAACTTGATTGAATGATGTGAATAGTGATGTGAGTGGTTGACATTTAAAGCTTTAATTAGTTTTACTTTTTTAAAGCAAAATTGTGTATATGGTTTTAATAAATCAATTACCAATTTTAATAACCCTAACACACATCTCTCTCTCTCATAAGTTCTTCTTCTCTCTCGTCCTTGGAGGCTTTCTTTCTCTCTTCACTGGTTTGGTTAAAACCGTGAGCTAGGAGGAAGAAATGAGTGATTTTGTTGCAAGATCTAGGTGTTAGCACACACATTAAGTTATCCTAAGGTGATAAGGAAGTAATTTCGTGAGCAAGGAATGACCAAAAAAAGCTTGGAGCTTCATGGATCAAGCCAAAACAGAAAAGGGAGGACACCTTGACAGTGGACTGCCGTGAACTTCACCAACAAGAGGATAAAAGTTTTGTTCTTCGTAGCATCCAATCCGTTCATTGTGAGTATGATTCCGCCATTCTCCTTTGTGTATTCACTTGTTTTCATTGCTTGATAATGATCATTGGACCTTAGAGAATCCAACAATGGTATCTTGAGCCAATATTGAGCATGAAAATGATTTAGGGTTAAAATTGGGCAAAATTGATTTTGAGCATGAATAATGAAATTAGATGATTTAATATGCTTAATTGATGTTTAATTGAGGATTGATTGGATCAATGTGATGAAAATGTGTTTGGAACATTTTTCCCCAATTTTGGAGGCTTGGTCGAAACTATGGGATGCCCTAAATTGTCTTGGATTTTTTGATTTTGATCATTGGATGTGTTGGAAATCATTTGGGGATATTGATTTAATGTTGAATTGAATTTAATTGGATTGAATTTGATTTGGGCATGAAATTTCCCCTTGGCCGAGACACTTGAAACATGTAATTGGGTTTGATTTTTGTTAAATTATATTGGACATGATTTAATGATGATAAACATGATTAATTAGGCTAATTGATGTTTTAGAAATGTTAATTGGGTAATTAATTATGTTATACACTTTATGTAATTAAATTGGAAATTTGGAATTTTGGAATTTAATTGAATTGGGCCTAATTTTGTGAAATTGGGCTTAAGGGTTGTAAATGGGTTTATTGGGCTTTATTGTACCAAGTTAGGTTTAGGCCAAATGGATTGGATCCAATTGGGCCCAAAACCGCTTCCACAAAGCCCAAATGCGACTAATGGACCTTTAAAGTTTAATTGGGCCTAATGGGCCAAAATTGATTTCTGGGCTTATGGGGTAACTCCCGGATTGGACTTTGGTTATGGGTTCGACCCGAGTTGACCAAAAGTCCACGCCTTACGAAATTAATTAAAAGCCCATTGGAATTGAATTAAATTGATGTTGGACGTTAATCGGGCTTTGAGACCCGTAACGATTAAATTTGGAATTTAAGTCGTAAAAGTTCATTAATAAAATGTAGTATTTAATTTGGAATTAAATAGCGAATTAGTATTAAATACAAATTGAATTGGATTTAATTATGTAGTTTAATTTAATTCGAGAATTCGTACTTTGAGTACTTATTCGCAAAACGAGTTTGACTCGCGCAAAATCAAATCGTTGTTTGAACATTGGATGGTCACTAATTATCAGATTAATTAATTTGATTAGATTGATTGATAGTATGCTTGTGTGAATACATGGTTGCGATGCATGAATAATGTATATCGGATGGATATTAGATGGGTGGGGCAATTTTAGAAATTATTGTAATAAATTGGGAATTTATTAATTGGACCTGCGTGTCCAGCCTTATCACCTCCATACTCTTTGTATTCTCTTCTCACCTATTCCCCTCCATGTAAATGAGGTTTCTTTAGAAGTGTAGTGTAACGGGTAGAAGTGATACATGTGTTAGCGGGAGAGAGAAATGAAGATTTGATCTAGGATCAATGTGTAAAATATCCATCCGCATATCATTATTATTTTATTCATATGCGCTTTATTATGTGTTTAGAATGCATGTTTAAGGGTGTATGATGATGAGACCTTAACAAAGATAATAAATTGGTTGCCAATTTACACTCGAAAAACCCTCGCAAAATATTAAGCGTCTTTCCTTCCATTGAGTGATTCTCACTCAAGATCCGAGACTGACATTGGCTTGTTGGCCAAAGTCAAGGCCTTTGTCTGTCAATGATGTGTTTGAATCATGAAGGCTTTGTTCCATATTGGTGTCTTGTCCAAGTTGTGGTTTGTTGGCTAAAGTCAAGACCACTTCTTGTCCATCGACATTGATTACGAAGCTTTCCATGGTCAATAGGTCGCGCTTAACTGAGGATCACTAAGTTTGTTGTGCCAAAGCCAATGCTTAGTTGATTCAGAGGAAACATATTAGGTAATATATTGGATATATTGGCATATATAAGATATATGTTTCGGACTTGGATGTCTCCCTACTGGATCTAGGAATTGGATTAGATCCAATTGATCTTAGAGATCTACCTAGTTAATTATCATACAATTTGTTGGCCAAAGTCAAGATTGTGTGATATTTAACGGGATCCTAACCCGCTAGGGAACACAGTTTCCCGAGTACTCGACAGAGGGTTAGAGGCTCGCCGAAAAATAGTGGGAGGCAAGAATTAAATTTGCAATATTCGTTTAATTACTTGCCATACGCGCTCAAACAAATATCATTCGTCAAATAAATTAAATGTTATTTGGACTAATATTTAAATGTTGTTTTAAAACAGTTGGACTGTATTCAAATAATTCATTTATAGTTGGTTATATAATTGGATTATAGTAATCAATATATTTGATTTAATTAATTATAGTTGATTAAATTGTTGGACTATAGTAATCATTATAATAAATAGTACCGAAATCATTGATTAAATAGTTGGACTATTAGAATCAAGATAAAAATGAAAGATTGACATTTAAAACATAATCCTAGGGAAAATGTATTTAAATGGTTTAATTTTCAAATTGGGAATATAATTTCAGGATGGTCCTGGAAAATAATAAGTTACTTTATTTGATAAAATAACATATTAAGCCTAAGCCCGGAGTTAAGCAAATAGTAGAGCATAATCTTTGGAAGATTTATGTAATGATAACTTTAGTGCTTAATCCATTAAGCTTGTCGCAGTAGACTCCTTAATTTCTGAATCAGAACTAAGGATTAGATCCTTAAAGTATGATAATGAAATTGAAGGATCTTCATAAATCTATACTTAGATTTTAGAAGTACTAAATTGCAATACGAAACTCTTGGAGAGTTAATGACTATTCTCAAGGAGACAAAGTCAAAATTTGCAATTAGGCAAGTAGCGCAAGGCGCATCTTACTTTGATATTCTAGAAGGCCAAGGCTAGGCCAAAGGCTTCTGGAGTGTTGAAATAGGCAAATGCAAAATCATTATAATCTTCTAGGAAAATAAAGGACATATCCCAAAATATCTGCTTTAATTGTGGCAGATCGCGGAAGCGTGACTGCCGTTTGGACAAGGCAGACATGAAGGAATTGAAGACGGGCTTGGCTCCGACTTCAAATATGTTTGTTAAGATTATGTTCACTACTAGTATTGAAATTAGATTTTAAATACTTAGTGTGGTACATAAATACATACTGATGTTCAGAATCTGCTATGAGCAGGATACTGACTTCAGTTGAGATTAATCTGCGAATTGAAAACGGGACGAAAGTCGCTGTTTCAACCATAGATACCTAATTTAGGAACTACCCTTCGGGTGGGTACCTAAATTTGGAAACTGTTATAATGTAACTAGTTTGACTAGATATATTATCTCCATATCAGTGTTAACTCGTTTCGGGTGAACCTTTATATTCTGGAACACTAAAGTATTTTATTATATAAAGATGATATTGAGATAAACACATTAGACGTGAATAACAGAATTTATATTTTGAATATAAATAAATCTCAAACGTATATAATGACAAACAAACAGCTCAAACTGATTTGATCAGAAGAAACTAATTGTGGCATTGTTGTCTGGGACACAATTAAACAAGACTCGTATATCCGCACTTTTGAAGAGTGGGTACCGGGACTAATTTGATTCTAATCAAATAAAGTCTACGAATCTAGTTTATTGGGCAAAGTGCCTAAAACACTATTGACTTGGTAAAAGTGTAAATGCCACCGATATGTTAGCCCTAGTTCATAGTGAAGCAAGTGGGCCCATGTATAGCTAGGCTAGAGGTGGATATGAATATTTCGTGACCTATACGGATATGGCATCGTGTAATGGTTATGTGTTTCTTTGAAGAACACAAATCAAAAACTTTTACAGTTTTCGACACGAAATAGACAAACAGATGGCTATAGTATTAAACCGTCACCGTAATACCGTAATGGAAAATACTTAAGCAATAAGTTTCTAATATACTTGAAAGAGTATGATATTCTTTCAATGAGGACTCCTATCGGAACACGTCAATTTGAAGGTGTGTCCGAATAGAGTAACCGAATTTTGTTGGACAGGATAAGGTTAATCATGAGTCGCTCTGAGCTACCATTTCCTTCAACGGATAAGCATTAACTGTGCAATACTTATTTAGAATAAGGTTCCATAAAAATCTGTTTGACAGATTTCATATTAGATATGAACATGAAAGAAACTGGGTTTCTCAATCCTGAATAATTTGGGATGCTAGACATATGTTTGAATGATACCAAACTAAAACCCAAATTGGATAAGTGCCAATTGTAGGTTATCCTATGGATACCAAAGTATAGTACTTATACATCTCACCAGAGAACAATGTAATTGTTGCTCACCATGCGGTTTTCCTAAGAGGAATACCGACATGCAGTGGTAAGTGGGAGTATAGTAAAACTCGATGAAAATAGGAGTAATACTATTAAAGGCACTGATTCCTAATGGAACAGATAAAATAGTTCATTAAGGATGAAACTATTACCATTAATCTTCGAATACACAAGAACCGCGTGAGTCGGAGAGAGTCAGAAAACAACCTCGGGTATGGGTTTCTGATCTCACCTCATAAAAGATGTCAATCTTTTGAGGTATACCAACTGATTACGTATGAGGAAGTGATACAAGGTATCGACTCCCTATTATGGCAAAATGCCATATAATCCAAAATGGATCCATGTATATCAACTATGTTTGGACACTAGTTGATGTACCGCAAGACATTGTGCCTATTGGTACTTATAAATCTTCAAGGAAGACGTACATGGATGGCAACATACCAACGAATAAAGCTAGGCTTTTAGCGGAAAGGTATCGTTATCAACATTGTATTGATTACGATTCAAACTTTTAACTGTTGCCACGGTAAATCCATTTGGATAATGCTTACTAAAGCTGCATGTTTCATTTATGAAATATGTCAGTTTAACGGGAAAATCGCTTTCCTGAAAATGAAACCTTTTGGAGGATGTTTACAACATCCTGTCAGTTTTGTCGTACCATAACAAACAAACAAGGTTTGCAGGTTATTCGATCCATGTTTGGATTAAAGCAAGCATAGGTTCTTGGAATTATCACTTTGATGTAATCATAATGGTTTATGATTTAATTCAAAATGAAATGATTCTTGTGTATATAAGGAGGTTAGTGGGAGCGCACTGAGAATAAATGTCCTATAAATAATGATAATATGTCATTTCTTGGAAATGATATTCCCATAATTACGATCGGTGAAAGCTTGGCTTTCAAGAAAATTCTCCGTAGAATTCTTGGGAGAAAACAACCTTTATTCAAGGAATAAAGATCTACTGTGATTGATAGATAAGTTGTTAAAACTCTCCGAGAACCCCGTACATTGAAAAATGTACGCGACCTGGTGTCTCATACGCTTTGAGCATATGGATTCACAAACAGGCCAATCCAAGTGATAGTCACTGGATTAATGTTAAGAACATCCGTTAGTATCTTAGAGAACTAAAAATGCTGCCTTAAACTATGGAGATGGAGAACTTGAAGAGACTAGGATCACTGTAGCAAGTTTCCTAACCGATAAAATGACTACAAGTCATAAACGGTACTATACAGTTTGAATAACGGAACAGTGAGCTGGAAATCTTCCAAGCAAGATATTGTTACCACAAATGCGGGTTATTGCTGCAGCTGAGGTGACAATAGAAGCCTTCTGGGTCGATACAAAATCTAATTAGATTAGATATAATTCTGTTAGCAGCTGAGCTAGGCGTCATCACAGGCTAAAGAATTAATGGTCTTATCAATGATCCAGATAAATACTTCGACTATTCATCTGATTCGTTCGGATCATGCATCGTGGCGATGTGATGATCAAATAAATCGCATCAGACGATAATCATGCAAATCCGCTGACAAAAGCCTTTTCTCAGTAATTTGAGCCAACCGTACATGGTTCGGGTGTCAGGCACTCGAGTGACTGGCTATAGGCCAAGTGGGAGATTGTTGGAAAATTATGACCCATAGCGTCAATATTTGTACAGATCACGGTGTTGTTGTACAAATTAACTATGTGACAAATGAGATTGCTCTCTTATCATTTGTGATTAGATCACCAAGATGTATAAATGATAGGAGGTCCCTATGATTTGTTCCTGGATTGAGAATGATATGAGACAATATCAGTCCACGAAGGATAAATCATTAAATATCCCTAGTCAGAGTATTATCGAGATTGGACATCGATAAATACGTAAAAGACTAGTATTACACTTGCGCGCGTTGTGAGGGCACAACGACACAGTTCTCATATATTTGGGTATATGATACTCATGCAAGTGTAATAGGAGGTCGTGTTTTACCGATAGTACGGGAAACAGCTTCACTCTGGATAGACCCCATCGGAATTCCATTGGTAGTATGACTATGTGTCTATGAAAGTCTGAAATCAGGGTATGTGTATTTGGTCTTAACCTGAGACTTGCACCACTAATACTTACGACAATCAATATACTTTGGTTTTGGTCGTCCAGGGCTTTAACCGGTTTCTGTGTACGCCTCTTCTTGGTATATCGAGAATCGTAGTGTGTTGGGTGTGATATCAAGACGGAAGAATCACTCCAGTCATATGGAGATGATGGTCACGTAGGATACGGGACTGGTTCTCTTAAATTTTGCAGCTATCGGGATATTATGACTAGGTCATGTATATCCAATTATAGAGACTAGTCACTAGACATCCGACATGTGCTTCGTACGGGGCAGACACAATTCCAGCCCCAGGCCTAGCACGTGATCATCCGATACTAGATCGACATACACAATACTACGTATACTACGCCTGATATAGATCGTTTATTCCTGTAAGGATATTTATGGAGAATTGGGTAGGCATGGCGCTTTGCTAGAAGCCAACCTTGTCTTGTAAATCGGTAAAACATAGTACTAGGTACTTACGTGTTCGGATAGTTCGACGACCGTATTTACTACCAACATATCCGGGGATCTCATGGGTCGCTTCCCGAAGATTCACCGATGACGTATGACTCGCATTTTTATTAATTGGGATTAATTAGAAGAGAGAGAAAATTAATCTGGGATTAATTACTGAGATATTTTATCTGGGATAAAATATCATAGAAAGAGAGATAACGATTAATTTGGAATTAATTGATTAATTAATATATTAGATATATTAAACGAAATTGGATTTCGACGCGGAATTGAAATTAGATTTTAATTCGGGCGAACGAGTTAATTTAGAATTAATTCGTTAGCGACTTGAATAGTGATTTCGCTAGGCATAATCATTTAATTACGTTGCAACGGAAAATTCGTTAATTTGGAATTAGCGAACCCGAGCCCGAGAGTATTTGCGAGCGCATTCGCATTTCAAATTCGAGTGCGGCACGCAAGTCACATCAAGCGTCAAATCATTAGCCACATCAAGCGTCAAATCACTTGTCACTTTGAGTGATGTGACTTGACAACTTGATTGAATGATGTGAATAGTGATGTGAGTGGTTGGCATTTAAAGCTTTAATTAGTTTTACTTTTTTAAAGCAAAATTGTGTATATGGTTTTAATAAATCAATTACCAATTTTAATAACCCTAACACACATCTCTCTCTCTCTCATAAGTTCTTCTTCTCTCTCGGCCTTGGAGGCTTTCTTTCTCTCTTCACTGGTTTGGTTAAAACCGTGAGCTAGGAAGAAGAAATGAGTGATTTTGTTGCAAGATCTAGGTGCTAGCACACACATTGAGTTATCCTAAAGTGATATGGAAGTAATTTCGTGAGCAAGGAATGACCAAACAAAGCTTGGAGTGTCATGGATCAAGCCAAAACCGAAAATGGAGGACACCTTGACAGTGGACTGTCGTGAGCTTCACCAACAAGGGGATAAAAGTTTTGTTCTTCGTAGCATCCAATCCGTTCATTGTGAGTATGATTCCGCCATTCTCCTTTGTGTATTCACTTGTTTTCATTGCTTGATAATGATCCTTAGACCTTAGAGAATCCAACACATATTAGGTCTGATTATCCCACATACCTAAATTCTAAAGGCAAAGAAGTCATGACAGCCTCACTTAGTGATTCAGAAAGTGACTGTACTTCTGAAGAGTCTCATAAAGAGAAAAAAAATTTATTATTTTACAGCTAGTGTGGTTGGTTAGAGAGATGATAATGTTAGTAATGAAGATGCTGGATCAGAATTATCTCATGATGATTATGTCGATGATGATATTCTTCAGGTAGCATATATTGAATTGTTTAATGAGAGTCTAGTTATCAAAAATATGAATATTAAGGTCAATAAGAGGCTGAAAGAAGTGGAGCTAGACAAGAATAAAGCTCAAGCTAAGTTTGAGCAAAGCTTTGTGATGATTGATGACATTGAGGAGATGAATAAAAGACTAGTTGATGGAATCAAATTTTTAGAAGAAGAACTTGAAAATGCTAGAACCAAGTTGTCTGCATTTTATAGTGGGACTGAGAAACTAGATCGCATGTTAGGAATTAGCATTGAGTCCAATTGTGATAAGAGGTCATCATCTAGAGCTGTATCGATCCATCATAAACGTGACTTAGGTAAGAAACCTGTTGATTGTAGTCATGTGTTTCCTATTGTAGCCTTTTCTTTTGTTCACACATGAAACATTTAGGCTTATTCCTCATTCCTCGTCCTGTGTCCCAACCTCAATCTCTCATCCAAGGTTTGTTCTTGTGTGTCATCACTGTGGCAAGACAGGACACATTAAGCCAAAGTGCTTCATATTGCACAAACAAAAGAAAAGGCATAAGAGTGTTTCATCTAGATTTGATTCTTCAAATCTAGTCAGTCAAGTTTCTGCACTAGCTAAACAAACTCAACTCATTAGTGAGAAACTTGCACTGCTAACTAGAAGTTTTCAAGTAAAAGAGAATCCTAAGAAAGGTTGGGTTAGGAAGCGAGATGACTTCCCATCTATTTTTTGAATGCCTTGGACTTAGTAGGCATGATGAGAGTTCACTTCAGTGTACTTGTTCTTAAATGTTGCATTTCTTTCCCATTGCATGTGCGCGCGCGTGTGCTTTATGTTTTTACACGACTGCATGTTTTTATTTTCACTGCATATGGGTGTGTGTGTTTTGTTTATCATTTGTCCCTTGATATATAGGATGGAAACTCATACATAAATTTCATAGACGATTCTAAATAGACGGTGGTATGATCTGTACTCGGGAATACAACTCCACGTACCATTAGATAATGACAAGCCATGTTGTGTCTTTTACTTTTTTGTGATAAAAAAATATAAAATGGAAAAGACCAAAATTATTTTGTGGTTTGATAGAGCATGAAAAACTTGTTGCATGTGATCCTAAAATGTATGATACATGATTATGCATGTATAATATGTTTTTATTTTTCTTGATGCTTTATGTGTTGGTTTCTTATTAGGTCCCAAGATCATGAAATCAATCAATGAAACAAGTGAATACACATCAAATGAGGTGCGAAATATACTCACATTGACCGGATCTTGCGACACGAAGAACAAGCCACTTCTTCCTCCTTGTTGAAGCTCAGCAGTGGCCTCCTTGAACTGCTGTGGTGCTCGGTTTTGGGCTGTGAAACTCCTCCAAGATTCAGCCATTGATGACTCCATGGAAGCTCAAAGCTTCAAGCTCCAAAATTGATTCCAAGCTCAAGAGTTTGTTTCCCTATCACCTTTGTATAACTCATGGTGTGCTAGCACTTCTTATTCTTCTTAGTATTTTCGGTCTAACCAGAAAATTTGGGGAAGAAATCGGCTCTAAGCCGTGAGAAGAGAAGGAGGGAAAAGAGATGGAGAAGAAAAACGTAAAAGAGAAGAGTGGATAGAGAAAAGAAAAAGAAATGTAATTAGGTTTTTATAATTTCCAAAATTAATTAAAACCATTTACCAAATTCTTTTTACTTTCCAATTACCAAAAATTCAAAAAAGCAAAAGCCTATTAATGCCTTTTCAACAACCACATCAATCACTCAATCAAGTGACAACTTGTCACATCACTCAAAGTGACATTTGATTTGACGCTTGATGTGACTAACGATTTGACGCACGATTTGACTTGTGTATCGCACTCGAATTCGAAATGCAAATGCGCTCGTAAATAATCCCGGGCTCGGGTTCGCTAATTCTAAATTAACTAATTTTCCGTCGCGACGCAATTAAACGATTACGCCTAGCGAAATCACTATTCACGTCGCTAACGAATTAATTCTAAATAAATTCGTTCGCCCGAATTAAAATCTAATTTTAATTCCGCGTCGAAATCCAATTTCGCATAATATATCAAATATATTATTATATCGATTAATTCAAAATTAATCGTTCTCTCTCTTTAATTAATATTTTATCCCAGATAAAATATCTCCATAATCAATCCTAGATTAATTTTCTCTCTCTTCAAATTAATCCCAGATTAATAAAGTGCGAGTCATACATCATCGGTGAATCTTCGGGAAGTGACCCATGAGATCCCCGGATATGTTGTCAGTAAATTCGGTCGTCGGACTATCCGAACACGTAAGTTCCTCGTACTACGTTTGTACCGATTTACAAGACAAGGTTGGCTTCTAGCAAAGCGCCATGCCTACCCAATTCTCCAGAAATGTCCTTATAGGAATATGTGATCTATATCAAACGTAGTATACCGTAGTATTGCGTATTTTGATCCAGTATCGGACAATCACGTGCTAGGCCTGGGGCTGAATTGTGTCTGCCCCGTACGAAGCACATATCAGATGTCTGGTAACTAGTCTCTATAATCGGATATACATGACCTAGTCATAATATCCCGATAGCTCGAGCATTTAAGAGAACGAGTTCCATATCCTATGTGACCATCATCTCCATATGACTGGAGTGATACTTCCGTCTTAACATCACACCCAACACTCTACGATTCCCAATATACCCAGCATTGGCGTACACAGAACCTGTTAAAGCCCTGGACGACCTCAACTAAAGTATATTGATTGTCGTAAGTATTAGCGGTGCAAGTCTCAGGTTAAGACCAAATACACCTACCCTGATTGCAGACTCCCATAGACACATAGTCATACTACCAATGTGATTCCGCGGGGTTCTATCCAGAGCGAAGTTATTTCCCGTACCATCGGTAAAACACAACCTCCTATTACACTTGCATGAGTATCATATACCCAAATATATAAGAACTATGCCGTTGTGCCATCATTAACGTGCACAAGTGTAATACTAGTCTTTTACGTATTTATCGATGTCCAATCTCGATAATACTCTGACTATGGATATTTAATGATTTATCATTCGTGGACTGATACTGTCTCATATCATTCTCGGTCCAGGAACAAATCATAGGGGCCTTCTATCATTTATATATCTAGGTGATCTAATCAAATGATATGAGTGCAATCTCCTTTGTCACATAGTTAATTTGTACAACAACACCATGATCTGTACAAATAGTGACGCTATGGGTCATAATTGTCCAACAATCTCTCACTTGACCTATAGCCAGTCACTCGAGTTCTTGACACCCGAACTATGTAAGGTTGGCTCAAATTGCTGAGAAATGGCTTTCGTCAGCGGATTTGTATGAATATCATCTTGATGCGATTTATTCGATCATCACATCACCACGATGTATGATCCGAACGAATCAGATGAATATTGAAGTATGTATATGGATCGTTGATGAGACCATTAATTCTTTAGCCTGTGCTGACGCCTAGCTCAGCTGCTAACAGAACTATATCTAATCTAATTAGATTTGTTATTGACCCAGATGGCTTCTATTGCTGCTTCAGCTGTTGCAATTAACCTGCATTTGTTGTTTATTCGGTAACAGTATCTTGCTTAGAAGATTTCTAGCTCACTGTACCGTTATTCAAACTGTATAGTACCGTTTGTGACTTTTAGTCGTCTTTATCGGTTATAGGAAACTTGCTACAGTGATCCCAGTCACTTCAAGTTCTCCTTCTCCATAGACTAAGACAGCATCCTTAGTTCTCTAAGATACTAACGGATGTTCTTAACATCAATCCAGTGACTATCACTCGGATTGGCCTGTTTGTGAATCCAAATGCTCAAAGTGTATGAGACACCAGGTCGCGTACATTTTTCAAAGTATGATTTCTCGGAGAGTATTCGAAAGCCAAGCTTTCACTGATATTTATTTTATGGGAATATCATTTCCAAGAAATGACGTATCATCATTACTCAGGATATTCACTGTCAGTGCGCTCCCACTAACCTCCTTATATACACAAGAATCATTTTCTTTTTGAATTAAATCATAAATCATTATGATTACATCAAAACGATAATTCCAAGAACCTAATGCTTGCTTCAATCCAATCATGGATCGAATAACAAGCATTATCCAAATGGATTTACCGTGGCAACAAATAAAATATTGAATCGTAATTAACACAATGTTGATAACGATACCTTTCCGTTAAAAGGCCCAGCTTTATGCGTTGGTATGTTGCCATCCATGTACGTCTTCCTTGAAGACTCATAGTGCCAGTAGGCACAATGCCTTGTGGTATATCAACTAGTATCCAAACTGGTTGATATACATGGAATCCATTTCGGATTATATGGAACTTTGCCATAATAGGGAGTCGATACCTTGTATCACTTCCTCATACGTAGTCAGTTGGTATTCCTCAATAAGATAGACACTTTATGAGGTGAGATCAGAAACCCATACCCAGGTTGTTTTCTGACTCTCTCCGACCTACGCGGTTCTTGTGTATTCGAAGATTAATGGTATAGTTTCATCCTTGATGAACTATTTATGTTCCATTGAGATTCGGTGTATTGAACATTATTACTCTGATTTTCATCGAGTTATACTATCCTCCCACTTACCACTGCATATCTGTATTCCTCTTAGGAAAACCGCATGGTGAGCAACAATATAATTGTTCTCAAGTGAGATGTATAAGTAATATACTTATGGTATCCCTAGGATAACCTACATTTGGCACTTATCCAATTTGGGTTCTTGTTTGGTATCATCCAAACGTATGCCTAGCACACCCAAATCTAACAGGAATGAGAAACCTGGTTTCTTTCCTGTTCATATCTAATATGTTATCTGTCAAACATATATTTATGGAACCTTATTCAAAATAAGTTCTTGCACTGTTTAAAGCTTATCCGTTGAAGGAAATGGTAGCTCAGAGCGACTCGTGATTAACCTTATCATGTCTAACAAAATTCGGTTAATCCTGTTCGGACACACCGTCAAACTGACGTGTTCCGGGAGGAGTCCTCATTGAAAGAATACTACACTCTTTCAAGTATACGAGAAACTTATTGCTTAAGTATTTTCCATTACGGTCTTACCGTGACGGTTTAATACTTTAGCCGATCTGTTTATCTATTTCGTGTCGAAACTGTGAAAGTTTGCGATTTGTGTTTCAAAAGAAACACATAACTATACGCGATGCCACATCCGTACAGGTCACGAAATATTCATATCCACATCTAGCCTAGCTAGACATGGGCCCACTTGCTTCACTATGAACTAGGGCTAACAGATCAGTGGCATTTACACTTTTACCAAGTAAATGTGTTTTAGGCACTTTGCCCAATAAACTAGATTCGTAGACTTTATTTTAATAGAATCAAATTAGTCCAAGTACCCACTCTTCGAAAGTGTGGATATACGATTCGTGTTTAATAGTGTCCCTGACAACTATGCCACAATTAGTTTCTCTGATCAAATCAGTTTGAGCTATTTGTTTGTCTTGTTATATATTTGAGATATTATTTATATTCAAAATATAAATGTTGTTATTCACATCTAATGTGTTTATCTCAATATCATCTTTATATAATGAAACACTTTAGTGTTCTAGAATATAAAGGTTCACCCACAGCGGATCAAACACTGATATAGAGATAATGTTCTAGTCAAACTAGCTACATTATAACAGTTTCCTAATTTAAGTACATACTCGAAGGTAGTTCCTAAATTCAGGTATCTACGGTTGAAACAGCGACTTTCGTCCCGTTTCGAATTCGCAGATAAATCTCAAATGATGTCAGTATCTGGTTCAAAACAGATTCTGAACATCAATACATATATTTTATGTACCACACTAAGTATCTAAAATCTAATTTTAATACTAGCTGTTAACATAATTATGACAATCATTTTTGAAGTCAGAGCCTTGCTCGTCTTCAATTCCTTCATGTCAGCTCTGTCCAAACGGCAGTCACGCTTCCGCGATCCCGTTTTCCACAATTGTGCAGACATTTTAGGATATGTCTTTTATCTTCCCAGAAGATTATAATGATTTTGCCTTTGCCATTTTCCACACTTCAGAAGCCTTTGGCCAAGCCTTGGCATTTTGGAATATCGAAGTAAGGTGCACCTTGCGCTACTTGTCTAATTGCAAACTTTGACTTTGTCTCATTGAGAATAGTCATTAATTCTCCAAGAATTATTTATTGCAATTTTAGTGTTTATAAAATCTAAGTATAGATTTATGAAGATCCTTCAATTTCAGTATCATACTTTAAGGATCTAATCCTTAATTCTGATTCAGAAATTAAGGAGTCTACCGCGACAAGCTTAATGGATTAAGCACTTAAGTTATCATTACATGATCTTCCAAAGATCATGCTCTACTATTTGCTTAACTCCGGGCTTTAGGCATAATACGTTATTTTATCAAATAAACTAACTTATTATTTTCCAGGATCATCTTGAAATTTTATTCCCAATTTGAAAATTAAACCATTTAAACACATTTTCCCCAGGATTGTGTTTTAAATGTCAGTCTTTCAATTTTATCTTGATTCTAATAGTCCAACTATTTAATCAACGATTTGTGGTACTATGTATTATATTGATTATTATAGTCCAACTATACAATCAAATATAATTTAAATCAATTAACCTCAATTACATTGATTACTATAATCCAATTATAAAATCAACTGTAAATTGAAATTAATTAATTCAAATATATTGATTACTATAATCCAATTATATAATCAACTATAATACAGTCCAACTGTTTATTAAAACAACAATTTAAATATTAGTCCAACTAACATTTAATCTAACGACGAAATAATTTGAATGAGCGCGTTTGGCAAGTAATTAAACGAATATTGCAAATTCAATTCTTGCCTCCCACTATTTTTCGGCGAGCCTCTAACCCTCTATCGAGTACTCGGGAAACCGCGTTTCCTAGTGGGCTAGGATCCCGTTAAATATCACACAATCTTGACTTTGGCCAACAAATTGTATGATAATTAACTAGGTAGATCTCTAAGATCAATTGGATCCAATCCAATTCCTAGATCCGGTAGGGGGACGTCCAAGTCCGAAACATATATCTTATATATGCCAATACATCCAACGTATTGCCTAAACTTTTTCCTCTGAATCAACTAAGCCTTGGATTTGGCACAACAAACTTAGTGATCCCAGTCAAGCGCGGCCCATTGACCATGGAAAGCTTCGTAATCAATGTCGATGGACAAACAATGGTATTGACTTTGGCCAACAAATCACAACTTGGAAAAGACACCAATATGGAACAAAGCCTTCGTGATTCAAACACATCTTCGACAGACAAAGGCCTTGACTTTGGCCAACAAAACAATGCCGTCTCGGATCTGGAGTGAGAATCACTCAATGGAAGGAAAGGCGCTTAATATTATTTGAGGGTTTTCCGTGTGCAAATTGGCAATCAATTATTATATTTGTTAAGGTCTCATCATCATACACCCTTAAACATGCATTCTAAACACATAATAAAGCGCATATGAAATAAAATAATAATGATATGCGGATGGATACTTTACATTGATCCTAGATCAAATCTCTCATTTTCTCTCTCCCGCTAGCACATGTATTTACTTCTACCCGTTATACTACACTTCTAAAGAAACCTCATTTACATTGAGGGGAATTGGTGAGAAGAGAATACAAAGAGTATGGAGGTAATAGGCTGGACACGCAGGTCCAATTAATAAATCAAATTTATTACAATTTCTAAAATTACCCCACCCATCTAATATCCATCCGATATACATTATCCATGCATCGCAACCATGTATTCATACAAGCATGTTATCAATAATTCTAATACAATTAATTAATTTGATAATTAGTGATCATCCAATGTTCAAATAACGATTTGATTTCGCGCGAATCAAACTCGTTTTGCGAATAAGTACTCAAAGTACGAATTCTTGAATTAAATTAAACTACAAAATTAAATCCAATTCAATTTGTATTAATACTAATTCACTATTTAATTCAAAATTAAATATTACACTTTATTAACGAACTTTTATGACTTAAATTCCAAATTCAATCGTAACGGGTCTCAAAGCCCGATTAACATCCAATGTTTATTTAATTAAAGTCCAATGGGCTTTTAATTAATTTCTTTAAGGCATGGACATTTGGTCAACTCGGGTCAAACCGAATAACCAAAATCCAATTCGGGATTTACCCCATAAGCTCAGAAATCAATTTTGGCCCATTAGGCCCAATTAAAAAATTAAGGTCCATTAAGTCATAATTGGACTTTATGGATGCGGTTTTGGGCCCAATTGGATCCAACCAAATTGGCCTAAACCTAACTTGGTACAACCAAGCCCAAATGACCAATTACAACCTCTAAGGCCCAATTTCCAAAATAAGCCCAATTAATTAACTTATAAAATTCCAAATTCCATAATTAATTAACCTAAGTGTAATACACAATTAATCACCCAATTAATATTTCTAAAACAACAATTAGCCTAATTAATCATGCACTTTAACAACAAATAGTGTCCAACACAATTTATCAAAATCAAACCCATTTCCACTTGCTTTTGTTCTTGGCAATTAGGGGTTTTTGCATTCTGATTCGGTTTCAATCCAATTGAATCCACAATCATCATTTCCCAAATCAATTCAACTCATCCAATGAATCAAAATCAAAAGCACAATGAATTTCAAAAATCCAATGAATTTCGGCCAAGCCATTAATTTGGGGAAAAATGTCCAATTCAAAATTCAATCCAATTAAACCTCAAATTAACATTACCCAATTGTTTTAAGTCATCCAATGATCAAAAAAACAAAAAATCACCAAGATATTAGGGTTCAGAATTTTCGGCCATCACCAAAAATTGGGGAAAACTTGATCCAATCAAATTTCATGAAATTGATCATGCACAACTTCAATTAATCAACATACAAGCATACTTAATCAATCAATTTAACCAAATCATGCTTCAATTGATTTTACCCAATTTCAAACCCTAACTTTTTCATGCTTGATATAAGCTCCGATACCATTGTTGGTTTCTTATTAGGTCCCAAGATCATGAAATCAAACAATGAAACAAGTGAATACACATCAAATGAGGTGCAGAATATACTCACATTGACCGGATCTTGCGACGCGAAGAACAAGCCACTTCTTCCTCCTTGTTGAAGCTCGGCAGTGGCCTCCTTGAACTGTTGTGGTGCTCGATTTTGGGCTGTGAAACTCCTCCAAGATTCCGCCATTGATGAAATGGAAGCTCCAAGCTTCAAGCTCCAAAATTGATTCCAAGCTCAAGAGTTCGTTTCCCTATCACCTTTGTATAACTCACGGTGTGCTAGCACTTCTTCTTCTTCTTAGTATTTTCGGTCTAACCAGAAAATTTGGGGAAGAAATCGGCTCTAAGCCGTGAGAAGATAATGAGGGAAAAGAGAGGGATAAGAAAAACGTAAAAGAGAAGACTGGAGAGAGAAAAGAAAAAGAAATGTAATTAGGTTTTTATAATTTCCAAAATTAATTAAAACCATTTACCAAATTCTTTTAACTTTCCAATTACCAAAAAGTCAAAAAAGCAAAAGCCCATTAATGCCTCTTCAACAACCACATCAATCACTCAATCAAGTGACAACTTATCATATCACTCAAAGTGACATTTGATTTGACGCATGATGTGACTAATGATTTGACGCACGATTTGACTTGTGTGCCGCACTCGAATTCGAAATGCGAATGCGCTCGTAAATAATCCCGGGCTCGGGTTCGCTAATTCCAAATTAACGAATTTTCCGTCGCGACGCAATTAAACGATTACGCCTAGCGAAATCACTATTCACGTCGCTAACGAATTAATTCTAAATTAATTCGTTCGCCCGAATTAAAATCTAATTTTAATTCCGCGTCGAAATCCAATTTCGCATAATATATCGAATATATTATTTTATCAATTAATTCCAAATTAATCGTTCTCTCTTTTTAATTAATATTTTATCCCAGATAAAATATCTCCATAATCAATCCCAGATTAATTTTCTCTCTCTTCAAATTAATCCCAGATTAATAAAGTGCAAGTCATACATCATCGGTGAATCTTCGGGAAGCGACCCATGAGATCCCCGGATATGTTGGCAGTAAATTCGGTCGTCGGACTATCCGAACACGTAAGTTCCTCGTACTACGTTTGTACCGATTTACAAGACAAGGTTGGCTTCTAGCAAAGCGCCATGCCTATCCAATTCTCCATAAATGTCCTTATAGGAATATGTGATCTATATCAAGCGTAGTATACCGTAGTATTGCGTATTTCAATCCAGCATCGGACAATCACGTGCTAGGCCTGAGGCTGTAATTGTGTCTGCCCCGTACGAAGCACATATCGGATGTCTGGTAACTAGTCTCTATAGTCGGATATACATGACCTAGTCATAATATCCAGATAGCTCGAGCATTTAAGAGAACGAGTTTCGTATCCTATGTGACCATCATCTCCATATGACTGGAGTGATACTTTCGTCTTAACATCACACCCAACACTCTACGATTCTCAATATACCCAGCATTGGCGTACAAAGAACCTGTTAAAGCCCTGGACGACCTCAACTAAAGTATATTGATTGTCGTAAGTATTAGCGGTGCATGTCTCAGGTTAAGACCAAATACACCTACCTTGATTGCAGACTCCCATAGACACATAGTCATACTACCAATGGGATTCCGCGGGGGTCTATCCAGAGCGAAGTTGTTTCTCGTACCATCGGTAAAACACAACCTCCTATTACACTTGCATGAGTATCATATACCCAAATATATGAGAACTATGCCGTTGTGCCCTCACTAACGTGCACAAGTGTAATACTAGTCTTTTACGTATTTATCGATGTCCAATCTCGATAATATTCTGACTAGGGATATTTAATGATTTATCCTTCGTGGACTGATACTGTCTCATATCATTCTCGGTCCAGGAACAAATCATAGGGACCTCCTATCATTTATATATCTAGGTTATCTAATCACAAATGATAAGAGTGCAATCTCCTTTGTCACATAGTTAATTTGTACAACAACACCATGATCTGTACAAATAGTGACGCTATGGGTCATAATTGTCCAACATTATGTGCATGAGTGTGTGTGATAAAAACTATTAGTATATCTTATATTTGCAATTCACATACACATTTTTATTTTTGAGGCTTGGTCGCATGTATGAATTTTTTGACAGACATTCTAATATTCATCATATTTAGATCACTGAATAGTGTGAACTTTGACTAGATGATCTTGCTATCCCCTTGTTAAAAAAATAGTTTAAATGAGTCTTACGTGCAAAAGAGCCAATGGGCCAAATTCAAAAGATAATGGAAAATCATTCACTCGAAAGAGTCTTTATTTATGAGCTCATCATATTTAGGGCGAGAATGTTATAACATACAACCAATGTTTCTTATTTTAAGGTCCTAGTGGTGATGGGTTTGAACATTTATTTTGTTGACTTGTTGTGTCTTGTGTGTCAAGAGATGAGATTTATTTGGTTGTGTCCCACTCATAAAATAAGGTAGGGGTGTTCATAGGGTCAGGTCAACCCGTGACCCGACCCGACCCGCGCGGGTTTCAAACAAAAATAATGAGTTTTCGGGTTAACTTGATCCGACTCAAAATTTTCGGGTTGGGGCACGGGTTTGATATTAAAATCTGACCTGACCAAAACTATAATATTTTTATTATTTTTCTATTATTTTTCAGAAAAATTTATTATTTTTTTAAAGTTTTTACTATTATTTCATTTATTTATTACTTTTGTTATCTTAAAAATTTATATATATGATAATTTTCAGGATATAAAATAACTAATATTTATATTTCAAAATAACTAATTCATTAAAAAAATTATTTTTTTAGACGACCCAACCCGATCGGGTTTCAATTCTCAAATTTTGGGTTCGGGTTTCGCGACCCGCATGACTCGACACGATCGGGTCTCAAAAATTTCAAAAAAACTCGACCCGACCTGTGAACACCCCTAAACTAAGGTCTTAAGCTTTGATTTGCTGTGCACTTATTTTTCACGCAAGTGCTTGCTATGCTTTGGTGTTTATGTCATATGCATGCGTGTAGTATTTAGCAAGACTTAAAATGCTGCTTATTATTTCATGTCATAAACAGCTGAATACTGACTAGATATTATTGTACTTACTTGAAGTAACGTTTCGGTCATTATATTTTTAACTCATTGTGTACTTGTGTGTGATTCCTGTCTTAGCATACAGTTTTTCTTTGTTGTATATTTCTGAGTTTTTACTTCTCGTATATTATTTTGCTAACCGAGTAGTAGGGCTGTTAGTGAGGGAGAATAAGTTAAAATTTTCATATTATTTTGCATGTGATTTTAATTGGTATATTGATGTGTTAAGTTTACTTATTGCCATTTCGTGGCAAAAATGAGGAGTAGTATATCCATTTTATATCTCATTTTTAGGGGGAGTAAGATTAAGTTGGCAGTAGGATATCTACCGTTACATGCATGAGATTTTTATTTTATTTTATCTACTCTTTATATTTCATATGCTTTTCACGGTATAATGTTATTTGTGGATGTTTCAGGTGAGCAGATTAGTGGTTGTGGTGACATCGACTTCATGACTACTTGGTTAGATATTCGATCGAGTCATTTGTAATAAGTCATTATCTTGATGGTTGACAGTAGACTATTTTCTTTTTGGGTCTTTTACCATTGTCTTTATATTAGATATTATTTTGTCACGAAATACCAAATGGAGAGATTGTTAGTTCTATATTGATTGGCAATGTCCGTAACAAAATAAGTTCAATTGAGTTGTGATGAGTGTTGAAGTTCTCGGAGCAAATGGACAAGTATTTGGACAACATCAGATGGAGATATCAGAGTGAAGTACACTCTTTTAAATATTCTAGAATATTTAGAGATCTAATTGACATGAGGTCAATGTCATTGGAAAGTATACTCCAAGAAGATCGCGTACATATAAAGAACGCATGATATGGACAAAGAACAAGAAAGTTACAAGTATTTTAAGTTATACCTCAAAATCAGTATGCGACGTGCGTTCGAGTTGTGTTCGTATTTGAGTTCGAACACCTGGAGGCAGAAACTTTGTGTTTGAGGGGCGTTCAAACGCCCGTGTATAAATGGGTTATTTTGGACGTATTTTGAGACAGTTTTACACAAGGAAAAGCCTTACATTTGCCATACTCATATAAAAAAAACGTAGAGGCACCTTCACAAATGTGGAAAATACATTATTCAAAGCCTAAAATCTTCGTTGCTTTCTACCTTATTGATTTTCACCTTGAAAAATCTTTTGATAACTTTGTCTTTTTTTTTTGGTGAGATTGAATTTTGAGTGACCATTGATTGATGAAATCACACACGTAACACAAGTGCAAGTATGACTCAAGTAGTATAAAATATCGATCTCACGAGGACTTAATTTCTACTATTGTTATTTATTATTGATGCTAAATATTTACATGTATCTAATGAGGTGAGAAGGGAATGATTGTTTGATTGGTTGGTTGAATGTGGATTTGCTAAATAAATAATAAAAATATAAAATGAAACAAAGGAAATTAATAATAACGAAAACAAATATCTAAGGTTGTGATTCCACACAATATTATTCTAATGATGAATTGATTTTCCTATACATGTGTAATAAATTAGTTTGTTAACATGGAACACGAAGATATGCAAAAGCCTCCGTCGATGGTCAGATGCAAACACCCAAAGTAACTTAATTAACTATATTCTTATGTTAACTAAGTTACCCGAATTCATTAAGTTTAAGTTCCAATTGTGACTACCCATGTCCGACAGGTATATGTCTATCCTGGAAGGAAATCTCCCTAAAGTGAGATCGTGAGCTATTGAATCTAAGGCTGAAACCTAAAATCCATTTTCCAAGTTCATTTTAAGTTTACCACATCAATCTTATTAGTGATCAGACAACAAGAAGCATTAAGCTTAAGATTCAATAAACAAGTCTAAAACATCACACATAATATAATGAAAATCAATTATTAAACTCGTGAATATTGTGCTTCATCACTTCCCTAGATTAAAAATAAAATGCTGGAGTTAGGGGATCCTCATTTACTATTTCAAATCTAGAAATATCCTTTATTATAATATATAAATTTGCATTATATTACCAACCAATCATATAGGTGATATCATGATTAAGTCATGTTTTAATTAATTCCAATCGACCATAAATGCAGTATCCAATTAAGTCAGCTTAAAATTAATTTAATTAAGTCCAACCGACCATAAAGGCGGTATCCATTTAAGTCAGTTTTTAAGATAATTTATATATTATAATTTAAGGGAGATTAATCTAAATTATCATAATAAATATTTCACCATTCCTCCAGCGGAAATTAACTACAAAACATAAAAGAAATATAAAATAAACAAACTATTATTACTACTACTAAAAAATAAAAATACATTAGTATTAATATATACAAACAAGATACAATCATTAAATCCTTATTAAGAACCTTAAGGAAAATATAATTTTGGAAAATGAAATCAGCTTCTATTTATAGGCAAAATTTGACCTAGCTCGTCGCGACGCGCGTTGATTTCTGACACGTGTACGCGTTTTGCATGAGATATTGACACGTGGCACATGATTATCGACAGCCTGAATTATTGGCTCAACTTCGCGACACGTGAAGGATTGGCGTCGCAACGTTAGTGTCATGATGATGTAAGTGATGACACGTGTCGACAGACTGAATTATTGTGTTGACGTCATGATTATGTGATGATGACGCACGTGATGACGCGTGTCAGCAGATCAATAATTGTGCTGACGTCATGATGACGTGTGTTGGCAGCATAATAATTGAGGTGCGTCGCGATGCGTGAACAATAAATTTTACATTTTTGCTCTTTCTATATATTTTTTTTATCGTTTTAGCCCCTAGTTGATTCCATTGAATTCTAAATCTTTATTTATCTGTAAAACACACAAAAATACATCAAAACATTCATAAAACCTGAGAAATCATACAAAATATTAGGTCAAATGGGCGGTAAATGGTGATATATTTTCCTCTCATCAACCATCAACACAGAAACACAACCTTAACCCAATTTCCTAAGCCTTCAGAGTTCTCAATGAGGAAGATTGGTAGTCGGAGTTTCGGCGTTGCGTGTTGGCATGACTGATCTGCTTGGAGACTTCAGAGGTTCTAAAAAAGGCGCTTGGTGTGGGCTCGAAGAGCTCTTCGGATTATTACAGTCTAGAGGTATTCGAGTCGTAGAGTTGCTACCATAAGTCCTATACTATCACTGTAAGCTTTTCTCATTATACTGGATTTTTGCTGGTAGCCTGGATACCCAGAGTGGTTTTTTTACTCGCACGAGTTTTCCACTTCGTAAACAAAATTACTTATATTGGTTTTATTTTCTGCATTGATTTATTTAATATATTTTATTGTTGTTAGACTTAAGGGTTCATGTTGTGAATCCATACAAATAATAATTAGGACTTGTCTTAGTTCATTGTGTTTAATTCCGCATAGGATCAAAATCTAGACTAAATTCGATTTTTCAGCTGGCATATCATCAAAAGAAATTATTGGAGGCAGATATAGGGTCGGATCTACTAGGTGATGATTTTGTTGAGTGGATCATTGAGAAGATGTATTGGTACTTTGCCATTGACTATCGTCGGAATCTGAAGGATATGTCGTCGTTGGTTCAAAAATATAATCTACTGAAGCATGAATGATCAAAGTCCAAATCAAATACAGCTCGACCATATTACCGAGCTGGATGACAACTTCTCTAAAACCCAATAATCATTCCCATTTTGTTTGATTGCTAATTGTAACCATTGAACGTCATATTAAGTGCCCATATATCACACTCTTTACATCAAGAGTGCACTGATCACGACTTTTATTCATTCTATTATACAATAACTCTACTAATTGTTCAAAAATTATGGATATGGAAAGAAGCTGAACAAAGGACGTTCCTCCCAAATACTCATTGTTGCCATTATGAGAATTCAACAAATTACAATATGTGAAAAATGATAATTGTAAAAAAAAAAATTGAGATTTTAAAGGATTTCCTGATATTTTTTTTAAATGAATTTTAGAGGGTAAAAAGAACGTAAATGATAATGGAGAATATGTTAAAGAATTTTAGTGAATAAAGAGACATACATCGGGTTTTATAACCGTCTGAAAGCTCAACCAGTTGCTTCCTTTTGGATTTTTTTTTTATTTTTAAAAATTAAAAAAATGGAGGCAACCAGTTGTGCGTGAGACACAACTAGTTGCCCTTGTTGCAACTGACTGGGCTTATTTCAGGATATTTTTGCAATCATTACTATAAAAAAGGCATTTTATGACCGTTGTAAAGGGCGAAAACCGTCATCTTATGCATGGTGATAAAAAGTCAACTTTTATGACGGTTCTTAAAAAAATTGTCATGAAAAATAGGCTCTTATGACGGTTCATACAAAAAACCGTCATAAAAGTCGACTGTTTATGACAGTTCTTAAACAACCATCATCTTTTTCGCTGTATTAAAAAATATATATTGTGGGGCCTATTATATATTGTTGCAATTGACCGAGCATTTTCTAGGATATTTTTGCAATCACTACTATAAAAAAAGACATTTTATAACCGTTCTAAATGACTTTTTATGACGGTTTTTGAACCTTCATCTTATGCATAGTGATAAAAAGTCTCGAGTTTTTTATGACGATTGTAAAATCGTCATCAAAAATCAACTTTTATGACAGTTCTTAAAAAAGATGTCATAAAAAATAGACTTTTATGACGATTCATGCACAAAACAATCATAAAAAGTCGACTGTTTATGACGATTCTTAAACAACCGTCATCTTTTTCGTTGTATTAAAAAATATATATTGCGGGGCCTACTATGGACCCCACCTAACCAACCACATGTGGGCCGACACCTAACTCTAGGTTGACCCAATCTAAACCCATATCATCCACATTTAATTCTACAAATTGATGCAATTGGTATGACTTGAACTATTGACCCCAAGGTTAAAACAATAACATAATTACCACCAAGCTATGATATGTTTATTATTATCAAATGTAATGAATATTATATATGTGTGTGTAATGCACATAAATTTCATTATTATTATTGTTGTTGTTGTTGTTGTTGTTATATCTACAAACCGTCATTAAAAATTGACTTTTTAATTGTTCATATTTTGATTTGTGATTTCACTACGCTGCTAGCTATTTAATATTTTATTATATAAAAGTTGGTTTGATGTAAAAGGTTTAATGTAGATACCTTCAATATTTATTTATTTTTATCAAAATAATAAATTAATATAATAATGTAGCTTCAAATATTCAACCCATGTCTACTATTCATATTATAATTTTAAAGTCTAAGAAAAATCTCAGAAATTAAGATATTCTTTTTTTGACAATGTAAAAAAATATTATCAGGGAACATATTTAAAATGAGAATAAAAGATTACGTTTTTAATCCAAGCCGTCATTTTTTTACTACAAAAGATGACAGTTTTGATACAAACTGTTGTCTTTTTACTAATAAAAGATGATTATTTTTATAAAAATCGTCATATTTTGTTATATATAAAAACCATGATGGTTTAACAGAAAGTCTTCATAAAAAATCACAATAGAAATATGACGGTTATTACAAAAATCGTCAGCTTTTTACTAACAAAAGATGACAATTTTTATAAAAATCATCATATTTTGTTATATAAAAATCATGACGGTTTTATGAAAAACAGTCATAAAAAATCACAGTAGAAAGATGATGGTTATTAAAAAAAATCGTCATATTTTTACCAACAAAAGATTGTGGTTATTATAAAAACCATCATTTTTTATTAGTAGAAAGATGACGGTCTTTATAAAAATCATCATCTTTACAAACAAATAATGACAATTATTATAAAAATCGTAATCTTTTGTTTTTAATGACGGTTTTTTAATAAACCCGTCATAAATTCCACGTCATTAAAAATAAATTTTGTAGTAATGAATTCATTGTTTGACTTGATTACTTTCGTAATGATCCCTAAATTTTTTATTATTCTAGCCAATTTCCCTGAATTAATCTACAGGAAAATTTTGACAGTGCCAGTTGCATTATGTTATGCCAAAATTGTGGCTCTATTTGCCAAAGTTTTGCTAAACTTTCTATTGATATCATTTGACAAATCAAAGTAATAAATTCTTGATATTGGTTTATTTGGTATTAAAATCAATAGTAAATATCCTTAAAAGACAGTCAATTTTTACCGAGTTTTGACCTTTGACTGTGTTTCTTAATAGAAAAATAACTAAAGTTGAATTTGACTGGAAATATTATATTATGTATATTTCACGATCAGCGGGACGAGCGGTGATTTGTGAATTCTAATCTCATTTCCGCAAATAAGTCATAGAAGATTTGGCTTTTGCTTTCCTATGAAAAAATGAAACCAACCTATCTCTGGAGGTGGTATATCATGTGCCGAGTGTATATGTCATCTCTCTCACAGCAGACGGGTCCTACATAATTATGGGGCTCGCCTACTGTGAGAGAGATGGTATATACACCCGGTCTCAGATGGGGTTCCTCCATTGCAATCCGGATCGTGACATTCATCCACACTTGCTGAGGTACAGTGCATTGAATATGTTCTTTACAATCGTATTAATATATAAGTATACACAGGGACGGATCCCCACTAAGATTTTTAAAAAAAATCATTGGTAATAAAATTCTGTATAGTCCTCACTAAATTATTTTGAAGCCCCCACTGAATGATCAAAATCTATCCATCCATAATTATTAAAAAATATTGATTAATAAATGATCCGTAATCAGGGCGAAGTCAGAAGATTTTTTGGGGATTGTAATTTTTAAATGTTTAATTTATAAATTCAATGGAGTATTTATATTATTTACTTAATACTAATAGTTAAAAAAAAATAATTAGGGGGATCAGCTGACCCCTAACATATAAGAGACTTCCTCTATGCCCGTAATTATTTAAAAGATTAAATTAATATAAATTAATAGATATTATTTTTTAAAATAAGTTCATCTCAAATAAAGTTCAGGCTCCCTTCCCATAGTATACATTTAGCTATAGAGTATGAAGAAATGGAGTTGACTTACAATTTTTTTTTGAAATCGTTGGAAATTCTGCCGCCAAATCATTCATTCCGGGCTTAAACGGAGCAGGTAAAACCCCGGTTGTCCCAGACTCTTACAAGAAACATACTCCCTGACTTCGAACATAGGACCTCAAGATGAGATTTTAAATCCTACACCATCAAACCATGCTCATTGAGGACGGAGTTGACTTGCATTCAATGGTTAAAACAACCAAACTGGAGAAGTTATATATATAAAAAAAAAAATTGCTTAATTTTATGTTATATTTGTGTCCCTAATTTCTTTACTTCATCTCTTCCCATATCTTTTTTTTTTTTGGATAACCGGGGTGTACGGGCCAGCTTACGCGCACCTCAACTAATCCTCGGGACCTGTGCCCCGTGCCATCAGAAGTTTCCCAACACAGATTAGGGTAAGTCGCTGGCTTTTCACACCAGGGGGCATGGCCCCAAGGAAATGCATCTAGTGAGATTCGAACCTTGAACCTGAGAGGGAGCAAACCACTCAAGCCCAAAACTTTTATCACTGAGTCAACCCCTTGGAGTTTCTCTTCCCATATCTTAATTAATAGAAATTTGGAGTTTAACTTTATCAATTAATCCGATAAATTGGGCGGCATGTTTCCACATAATAACTTGTATCCTATGATTTTATATCAAAAACACCAAAATGGAAAATTATATTACCAATAAAAAATAAATTAATTAACACACAAAAGATCCTTAATTCATACGGTTTAATGTTGTCTATAATCAATGGATTACTTTCGTGATTAGAATATAAATCTAAGTTTCCAAAGTTGAAATTTTTTATAAAAGCAATGTGTGTGTATATATATTTTGTGTTTGATGACAAAGCATGAGACACGTGGAGGGCCAGCACCGGCCAGATTTAACTCCGGTGACTAATCGATCAGTAAGGCTATCTAGGGTTTGATGATGGAAAGAGATTATAAAAAACTCTCATCAAAATCATACCCAAAAATCCAAAGTTGTGGAAAAATTAAAGGGTCTTTTTTTTTTTTTTTTTTTACTGGCCAAAGATTCATAAAAAGAAACAACCTTTTGCTTTTCTTTCTTGTAAAATGTAAATATTTTAAATATTTTTTTAAACTTGTAGTAGGGTTTCATTTGGGATGTGTAAATAAATGTAAAATCAAAAGTACAAATTTTTTTATTCCAAACATTCTGAAATGACAGTTTTGATTTAGGTTGTTGTTAATTGTTTTGCTTATGTAGGGAGGTTACTTAATGATCCCAAAAAAAATATATATATATATTTGGTGGTCAGTGAGAATTTTCATTAAAAATATAAAATTATTTTAGCAGAGATTTTTTTAAGAGCTATGTTATTAAATAAATAAAATAATTTTGTAAAAATAAAATAATAATATTCTAGATAGTTTAATTATTTGAAAAAATATTATAACTTGTATTCATATAAACATAAAATTTGAACTTCTTTAAATAGAGGTAATTTTTTTTTTTAATTTCAAAAAACTCTATTCAAATTACAATTAAACAATAAAAAAAAACTTAAAAAGAAAAGACATACTAACATTCACTAAGAGTTAACTAAATTACTTTTTGCAAAAAAAAATAACTACATTGCTTCAAAAACTAGTATATGTTGTGTACAATAAACACCATCATTTTTCTTGGTAATGGTGTAAAATGATTGGTCGTTGAATCACTAAAAATTTGGAGTCAAGGACACCTTTAGAGACTCAGAAAGAAAAATCCATAATATGGTCACTTGGTCCATTTTTGAATCTTGATGCCCCTCGACAAAGAGTTTCTCAAGACTCTAAAATTAACCATTAATTAATGTTTACTCTTGACGAACACTTAAATAATTGTATCTTTAATCTAAGCATGTTGAAAATTATACATGCCACATTTAATATCATGAATGGCTTCAAAAAATACAACACAATCTATTATTATATAATGAAAGTATCACATAATTAAGTTAGTGGTCACATTAAATGAAGAGTGTTGTTATATCTCATGTGGCATATGATTCGTCATTCTTTATCAAGTAATGTAAGATTATCACATTAATAATTAAAAAACAAAATCAACAATAACTAACACATGACAAATTTTGATTGGTGACACGTTATTTAAGATACAAACTATATAGTGAAGTAAATATAACATTAACAAAAGCGGAACTACTAATAGGCACGGTGACAGTCACCATCGTTCAATCTAAAATTTATTAAAATGTATCTTATACATAATTTTGATTTGTCTATGTTAAAATGAAAAATATCTATAATTTTTTTTTTTGGTGAAAGTCTAATCTTATTCATATTAAATCAATGTTTTAACTACGTCATTGATTACTAAAATACATGTTACAATACACTAACTTGTTGTATATTAGTATTTTTTTTGAAATCGTTGGAAACCCTACCACCAAACCACCCATTTCGAGCTTAAACGGAGTAGGTAAAACTTCCGACTGTCTCAGGCTCTTATAAAAAAACATTCTCTGGATTCAAACTCGAAACTTCAATGTGAGATCCCGAACTCCACACCACCAAACCACGCCCATTGAGACCTAACTTGTTGTATAGTACATCCCGTATAATCACAAAGTGTAACTGATCGTTATCATAAGTTAATAAAATTTGGCACCTAGCTACTTGATCATGCACATAGTGATGATTGATGCCAAAATCGTTAAGATGAGATTATAAAATACTTGAATATGCTCATTGTTTGGGAACATATAATATTAATAACGGTACATACAAATGATAATATTGATCGGTCTTATATATTTTAAATTTTAATCACTTAGGATTCTTGCATCCATATGAAGAGCGTGCTTAAAAATTGGATTTGTTAAAGAGACTTTAGGGACACAAATTTCTAACCATTTTCCAATTTTTGCTTTGAAATTTTTTAAACTTTTTCATCTTTTTACAGTTTTATCATTACAAAATAGATCTGAATTCGGTACTGAATTGAGTTTTATACTGAACATTTTATAAATAATGGTTGACAGTTATTGAATAGTAAAATCTTAACCGTACATTACTATTAAATTTTTAACGCAACTTAACGCAGTCCCAACATTTCCAAATTCCACAAAAATAGGATCCAAAAAAGCAAAACTTTGGCTTGCTTTGGTTTCCCCATATGCCTCATGTCAATTTTGTGTGATTTCAAAGACTAAATTCCGACTTTTTAAATAAGGCAAAGAGAGAAACACGATTCATTAGAAAGATCATTTTATTAGATGCTTTTTTCACAAAATATCTCTCACACATAATCACTACACAATCTTATAGAACTCGTCATCCTTTTGAGTTTTATTTTATTTTATTTTATTTTTTACTGATGAATGCTACAAACACCAAGGCTAGATCATGATGTGTTTAGGGTTTTAGGGCAAGCATGCTTATACTTGACTGTGTTTCTGATTCGTGTCTTTCTCAACAGACACTCTCTGAGTCTGAGCGAACAAAAGCAAAAAAAAAAACCCTAATGCTCTCTGCCAGTACACGTACAGCTTGTGCATATTATTCTTCATGCATGTTTGGTTACGTGGATATATATATGTAATCCATGATCAAGTTATTAATTATAATATCATATAAATCAAATCAAATAAAAGTCTTTTCGGACAATAATATCCTTTAACTATATATCATGACCCCAAATGTATTTTGTGATGATTTCACCAGACCAGGCGGGGGGTTTTGATAGTCAATTTCCCATTATAAGAACCTCTTCATTAAGATGGATATGGACCATTTCAGTTATATGCAATCGCCGTGGTGGATATTGAGTCAGATTCTAGTCTTATGGTTGATTTGCTTATTTGGGATCATTGCAGAATTTGCTACCTTGAAGATTTTTGGGAAGAATTGAATGATCTTTTGCTCTCCATTAATTTAACTATTGGCCATGTTTTTAGGAAGGGGAATACAGTTGCTGATTATTTGGCGAGGTTGGGATCAAAAGGTAATGACAAAGTGTGGACTAATTTTGAGGAGTTGCCTGTTGAGTTAAGAGGTAGATTAATTAAAAACAGATAAGCTCTAATTATCCTAAATCAGATCTCATTGACTATTATTTATTTAGGGATGTTCATTTTTTTTTTTTTTTATCTCTCTTGCTTTAAGTTTTGTGCCTATTTGGTGACCTTTGCACCTTCCATCAAAAGCACATGGCATCAGGAAGTAATTGCGTTATGGGCCTATATTCGTGGGCCTGATAAAAGTTTCATGGGCTTTTCCAAGTAAACAAAGCTTAGGGTAAGAAGACTGAAGAAGAACCGCCACTTATAACACAATTCTTTAAAGAGCGATTTGTGTTATTTTCGATTAATGAAAAATAATCAGGATTAATCAGAAATTAGTCAAGAAAAGTAAAATTTAAAATTAGGTCCTCCAAAAATCACTAAAATCATTCATTTAAAGTTGTCCCACAACCCCTATTGTAATAAGCATCTCACTTTAAAGCCAAATACATGCATTTTCAATATCTTAGGTCAAGCATCATTGCAAATTTGAAAATGTAGAATCTGCCACAAAGGAGATAAAAAAAAGAAAAATCCCAAGAGTTCATAAAGAGTAATGGATGACAATAGGGAGGGGAGTGAGGAGATCAATATTTTCGTATTTGTCCTCGATAATCTTTAAATGTCTTCGTTCCCTCATAATTATTTTAAGGGAGGGAATGAGAATATCCGAATAATAAAAAGGGATCCTCAAACATCAATTAATAAATAATTTTTTCTTAAAATAAATTTAAGTCATTGAAAAACATAATAATTGAACTATTACTTTATTCAAAAATCAAGCATACATATTCAAGAAAAAAAATTTGATAATATTTATTATACAATTTATATAGAATATTGAAATTCATATTTTCTATCTTTTTTTTTTATCCGTAACTTAATAAAATGATGAAACCTTCATTAAAAACGGATTATGTATAAATAATTATTTCATTTAACCCTTATATTATTTATAATTTATATATTTTTATAAATATTAGCATATTTTTTTATTTACAACTATTTCGAACATATTTATTAAAAAAATAAAAATAAAAATTTAAATGGGTAATGGGGAGGGGATGGAGATTTTGCATAATCCTCGTCCCTTCCCCGAATAGAAATGAATATTAAAATTTTCTCATCCCCGTCTCTGACATTAATTTTTAAAATTTTTCATTCTCGATCTCCTCCTCAATTGAGGAGGGTCCCTGGGAACGGTCCACTTAGAGATTTCCACCATCCCTAAATGGATGTAATCTGAATGTACATGTTCAATACTTATACAATGTGAAATTCGAATGTGTTCAATACTAATCTAATACTAATTGAATAGAAAAACTAATATAATAAAGAAGAACTTGTCCTTTCAATATATTTATGTATACTTTCCCGATTTCATTGCTACAGCATGCTTTACGTAATCGATCAGATCGTAAAGATATTCCTTCAACACAACATAGGTCGTCAAAAGAATCTTGAAGACCCACCAAAGCAAGAAAATCATGATTTTTCAGAAAAATGATTCTCATTCGAAGAGTGCTTAACCACAGTGATGAATGGTTTTTGCAAAGAGGAGAGATTGCAGGAGGCCAATGAGATTTTTGATGAGATGAAGAGCTTTGGCCTCGAATACAGTTGGCTACACTACTTCAATTAATTGCCTTTGTAGGATTGGTGGAGTTGATGAAGCTTTGGAGTTGCTTAAAGAAATGGGAGAAAGAGAGTTATAA
>SKCR01028951.1:0-76493 GCA_019454045.1 Zanthoxylum bungeanum | reverse complement strand
ATAAACAACCAAATAGGCTAAATCATGCCTAAAACCAAGTAACATACTAATGACCTAATCATGCTTGAATACCATCTTATGAACACATCAAACAGATAGACGCCGAGATACAAATAATGTGATTGATTACATGATATAAGAGAAATCCCCTAAGAAACGATTATACATGACATGTGATGAAAATGACTCAATTCAGTGTATTAACGTTCGTGCGGCGTTCGTATACGCGTTCGAACGGTAAACAGAAGGTTCGCGTTCGTATAGCATTTGATAACGCGTTCGAACAGGACCAGACAGAAAATGTGCGTTCGTGCAGCGTTCCGGAATGCGTTCGAACGGGGTTACAATAGTGACCTCCAAAATGCAGTAAAAAACATGACACATATATGAACGGATGAATAGATGACACCTAACAAATAATAACGGGCTAAAAGCGTGGCAAAACATCGTGGTAAAGGATTTTAACCTCTCAAAATAGAGGACCTTTAATCGCACTTACTAAGCCCATGCGCAATCAACACAATACATATATAAAAAGTAAAGGCAATGATATCGGACTTCGTATACCCGATTGAAGACCTCTTACATTCAACCGAATATACATCAACCGGCGTGGCAAAGCATCGTGGTAAAAGGTTTTAACCCCTCAAAAAAGAGGACCTTTAATCCAACTTACTAAGCCCATACGCTCGATCACATCATGAATATAAACAATAAAGATAATAATATCGGACTTCGTATACCCGATTGAACACATCTTACATTCAACCGAGTATACATCGATCTGCGCGGCAAAGCATCGTGATAAAGGGTTAAATAGGGGACCTTTAATCCAACTTACTAAGCCCATGCGCTCGATCACATCATGCATATAAACAATAAAGATAATAATATCGGACTTCATATACCCGATTGAACACATCTTACATTCAACCGAGTATTCATCGATCGGTGTGGCAAAGCATCGTGATAAAGGGTTTTAACCCCTCAAAATAGGGGACCTTTAATCGAACTTACTAAGCCCATGCGCTCGATCACATCATGCATGTAAAAATAAAAAAACAATAATATCGAACTTCGTATACCCGATTGAACACATCTTACATTCAACCAAATATACATCAATCGGCGCGGCAAAACATCATGGTAAAGGGTTTTAACCCCTCAAAATAGGGGACCTTTAATCCAACTTACTAAGCCCATGCGCTCGATCACATCATTACACAAATGAATAACATGCAGAAATTAAACAAAATATGCACCGTTTACTCAAGTGGTACGTGGAGTTGTATCCCGAGTACAGATCATACTACCGTCCATTCGGAATTGGCTATGAAATTTATGTCCGGGTTTCCATCCTATATACCACGAGAGGCGACACACTTTTCATTTTATCCAAGGGCCACAATCATGCATCAATAAACGACTCTCATGCGATAAAAAAAATGAATAAAACAATTAAAAAATATAGATGGAAATAATAGGAAAAGTACCCTCAGGTCTAACCTTTTATGTCGACTTTCGGACTCGCGTTTCACGACCGTCGGAAGGGCTATCGCTCCGCAACTCTTCCGGTTCACTGGATTAACATCTTAGCTCGCTGTTTTGGTCATTTTTTTCACTCCGTTTCCTTCTGTTTTGGACTGCAGTTTCTGGTTACTATTTTTGGTTGTTTAAGGGATTGTTTTGGGTGTTTCAGGGACTGTTTTGGGCGGTTTCTGGACTATTTTACTGGGTAGTTTGTGGGGTTGATTTAGTGCAGTTTTCTGGACTATTTGGAGAGAATTTCATGCGCTGATTTGTTGGTTGGTTAAGGGCAGTTTGTGGGCTAGTTTATTACTTATGGCCGTGAGTGGAGACTTATATGATAAGGGCTGCTTTGATCGTGGGTGCTACGCGTGATCTGTTGAGGGCAGGTGGTGTTGAATGGCAGATAGGGTTGATGAAGTTATGTGGCTATTTGGTCGTGAAGTCTTGGCTGATGAGTGGGGTCAAATGCGTGTCTTTGAGGGCTGTGTGGCGTGGAGTTGTTTGGTCAGTACATGTGAGGGGCTGATAGAGTTAGGGGCAGTGGCGTTAATGGTATTGTGTCGTTGAATGAAGGGGTAAATTGCGTGATGGTGGCAGGCGGATTGAGTGAAGGGATCTTAGGCATGAAATGGCTTGTGTTGTTCGTGTGCGTGAAGAGTAAGGGATATGGCAGTGTGTTTAGTCGGTTATTTTGGTGGGGTGATGTGAAGGTAGTTTAGTCGTGAGATGGGCAGTTTGGTTGATGCGTGGAAGGCAGATTTGTGGCAATATGAAGGAATTGTTTGGTGGGGGTCGTGTTTATTATTTTGTGTTATTGCCGTCCAAGCTAGGGGGACTGTGAAGGTGGTGTTTTTGCTTTGATCGACCTCTGATTTTAGGGTTTCAATTTGTTTATATAGAAAGAGAGAGGGACGTGAGAGAGGAAGAGGGTTGCATGGTCTGTTACTCGGCTGTGTGGGTTGTGGCCTCTTAGGGTTTCAATTAGTGTGTGTTTTATAGTTGTCAATTAGGGTTAGGGTTTGCATGGATTTAAAAGGAAAGAAAATCAATTAATTGGGGACATGATTTGTTTGTTTAGGAAGGTTATATATTTGATTGACTTTTAATTAGGCATGATATTTGTTTTATTTAGGCATTTAATTTTTTAATTAGGTGAGTAAATATTTTAAATTGGTGAGTGATTTATTAAATTAGGAAGTGATTCATTTTAATTTTGGTATTAGATTTTAATTAAATATTAGTTTAATTTAATTTAGATTTAATTTAATTGGTTTAACTTAATTTAGATTTAATTAATTATTTAATTTAATTGGTTCAATTTAGTTATTTAATTTAATTTCAATTTAGTTATTTAATTTAATTTCATTTGGTTTAAATTAATTTTAATTTTAATTTAATTTGTGACATATATTTTAAATATTTTAATTATTATTGGATGTGATTTAATGGGCTTGGGCTAAGGTTAAGTTTTAAAACGGAGGTCCAACAAGCGAGCCTGAAGCTAAACAAGCGACTAAAATCTAACAAAAATACTGGTTCCCTTCCGACGTCTGTTTCCCGCGACTCTCGCAACTTAAAAGGTAGTGCCTCCAAATGAGACTCATCATCGGGTCTTACATGCAAAAATGCAGTGGCTACAGCTGCACTATTATTGGCATATCCAATAAACATACAGTCAATAGTTTTAGGTTTAAGTTTAACTCTTTTAGACAAAGGAATTTGAACATTTGCTAGGCAATCCCACACTTTCAGGATTTTATAAGTCGGTGGAATTTTCTTCCATTTTTCATATAGAGATTGATCACTCTTCTTTGGTGGAATTCTGTTCAAGATGGTGTTAGCAGTAAGCAAAACGTCACCCCACATATTATGTGGTAAACCAGAACTATTAAGCATAAAATTTATCATATTCTTTAATGTTCTATTTTTGCGTTCAATTATCCCATTCTGTTGAGGAGTGCAAGGTGCTGTTGTTTGATAAATTATTTCATTGGAAGCACAAAATTCTGTAAAGGTATTAGATTCATATTCTCATTCTCTATCAGATTACAATATTTTGTTCTGCTTGTCTAATTAGTTTTCCACCTCATCTTTATATGTCTTGAACATATTCAAAGTTTTGTCTTTGCTATGTATTAAATAAACATAACAATATTTACTATTATCATCTATGAAAGTAATGCAGTAATTATTTACTCCATGACTTGGTATCGATTTAAAATCATCCAAATATGTATGAATTAATCCTAATAATTCATTTGATCTTTTAATCATAAATTTATATGATTTGCTAGCAAACTTTGATTCAACACATGTTTCATATTTATGCATATTATCCTTTGTACTATTAGGCAACAAATCAAGATTAACCATTATATGCAAAGATTTAAAATTAACTTGAGCAAGTGAGTAGAAGTTTTATTTATTTTATTAATAATAGCATCAACAATTACATTTAATTTAAAAAACTATAATATCCGGAGTTTTTGGAACACTGTTGGAATTGTTTGTAATGGTGTTTTAAGATTATTTAAACTGAAAGTATTAAAACGGAACTTAATTTGGTTATTCCGGAAAGATCCGGGATTTTATCGTAGTTTAGTCGAGAACTCCGTAAGTCGTGTTTCTGACGACATTTCGCTATTTGTTTTGGCAGACTTAACTAGGACCTGGAGTGCCAGCGAAGCCAGGTAAGTAACTCATGCAATGAGTGTTTGAATAATTTATTGATGTTTTAAATATATATGATTGATGTGTTTAGGTTAAGACTATAATAAATAAGAGATATTCTTGAAAACATAGTTCGAGGTTACACGTAGTAAGGATAAACGACCACAGCATGTATGGAACTTTGTTACTGATATGATATGAAATAAAGTATAAAATGAGCTCAATGTTTGTGTGAATGTATGAATGTATGAAAGTGTAAGAATTGGTAACGATATGTATACGTTATGTAAATATATAACTATATAAGCATGTATACATATATGCATATGATGTTAAGATATGTATAGATTGGGTATATGGAATTGGTAAATGGAACAAATTATGTTTTCTAAATTTGGTACAAGCTAAGCTCTTTCGACATGATCCAGGCCGACAACAAAGCAAAAGACCCATTACAAGTACCAGAAGGGCCAATTACGAGGCAGACGACCAAAAGACTCAGAGAAGCAATGGCGGGATTAGTTCAGAGTTTTATGGCCGATTGCAACAAACAAATAGAGACGCATGTGGGCTTCAATAGAGAGGGCCCAAAGCCACTTCATTTGGCCCAAATTAGTTTTGAATGAAGCTTCAAAGGCCTTTGAAGACTTGAAGACTTTGGTATTTTTGTAATTTAGCCTTTAGGGGCATTGTTGTCTTTATGCCTTTAGGGTTTCTCTTTGTAACACTATTTAAGCTTTCTTTCTTTTTTTCATTTTGAGGACAATGAACGAAATTTGTAAACAAAAAAGCTTAATGCTTTGGCTATGGCCGAATTCTTGTAATGGAGGGATTCCCATTTTCAAGTTAAAATTGACTTATCTAAGTTTGGCAAACTTAGTGGCGTCTCCATTGCTAGCAAAACAATACAAGGAATCATCTTAAAGATTCTCAAGGGCAAGTTCTTTGTGGGTATTCTTTGTGGCCTTGGAAGGGTTTTGTTCCTACAAAATCAAATTCGCGGTTATTGGGGTTCTGTCCGTTGCTTGGGGTTTGCTTGGATTTCGAATCCAAGTGTGTTTGTCATTTGGTATCTAGAGCTCAGGGTTCCAAGGTCTGATTTTTCCTATCTTTTCTTTTCTTTTTGATTCTGTTTTTATTTTCGTTCTTTGAAATTTTTGTTTCAATTCTTGTTGGATCTTGTTTCTGTTTTCGTTTTGTTTATTTCTGGATCTGGTTTTGTTGTGTTCTGCATATCAGTTCATCTTTTATCATTTTCCAGTTCTGGTTTTTGTTATGTTATTCATATAAGTTCGTCATACACCTTCTGTTCTTTAGCATATGTTGAAGAAATAAGCATGTTCTTTGGTAGCTGTGTGACTTATTTCTAAAACCCTAGTGAAGTGTAAAAGAAAAAGAAAATAAACCATTAGATTCAGACTCTGAAATCAGATACTGAAACTTAGCCTCTGAAATCAGACCCTAAAACTTAACCTCTGAAATCAGACTCTGAATTCAGACCCTGAAACTCAACCTCTGAAATCAGACTCTAAAAACTTAGCCTTTGAAATCTAACTCTGAAATCTGACCCTAAAACTTAACCTCTGAAATCAGACTTTGAATTCAGACCCTGAAACTTAGTCTCTGAAATCAGACCCTGAAGATTAGCCTCTGAAAATCAGACTCTGAAATCAGACCCTGAAAAGTAACCTCTGAAATCAGACACTGACCAGTAGCCTCTGAAATTAGAACCTAAATCAGCCTCTGAAATCAGAACCTTAATCAGCTACTAAAATCAGAACCTTAAACAGCTTCTGAAGTTATCAAAAAAAAAAGGGACTTGAGTGATAGTGATCACTTGAGAAAAAAAAAGAGTAAAAAAGTGAAATTTTTTGGTTGAATTTAGTTTGTTCCATATTATCATTTGGGTGTCCGTGAAGGGTATTCCATTAAAATTTCTATAGAGGTGCCAAATTTTCTCCCGAATACGACCGTGAATTTGCATGCTTATTTTTTTCCATTGTGCTAATTGTTTACTTCTTTATTCTAATTACTCTAGCTTAAGTATTATTGATTGAGTCTTCGTCATTGCTATTCCTGTTCGCATTTTTTTTCCGCATGCCCTATATATATATATTATTGGGTCCGTTGTGTTTCATGCTAGCTTGAGGACTACACTTGGTTTTGTATTCTTGGATTGAGTGTGATTCACATTTGAATTGAGGAAGAACTCAAGAGTGGTAAAAGGCAGTGATTGTGAGCATAGTATCGGGTAAAAGCCAATAGAGTGCAAACACGAGTGGAGTGATATCATTCGAGTGTAAACACGTGAGATTGTGAGGATTTATATATTTGCTTTACTTTCTTGTTATTTCTATATGTTTTTTTAGTGTTGAGATGGCAGGTCTAACCACTGATGAAAAACTTAAGGCTTTGGATAGGAAATTTACAGATATGATGGAGAACATGAATACTACTTTGGAGAGATATACCAAGAGTGTAGAGAGTATTCAAACTGGTAGCGATCCCAGAGCACCACCACCCCATCATATACCACCACCTCATAATATGCCACCTCGACGTGTACCACCACAGTATGTACCACCAGATGAAGAGGAAGCCGAAAATGAGTTTGATGATTCTGATGGTCTTGATGATGTGGAGGAGAGATTTCAGCCTGGGCTTGATATGAGGCCTAATAGGAGGTTTGAAAGGAGGAATGATAGGAGGGATAGACGATTTGATGATAGAGGTGCATTTGATGCCAGAAGAGGGGATTATGATCGGTGGGGATATGGTAGACGAGGAGATGTAGATGGTGATCTAGGTAGCATCAAGATCAAGAAACCAACATTCCACGACAAGAATGATCCTGAAGCTTACTTAGAATGGGAAAAGAAAGTAGAATTGATTTTCAACTGTCATCACTACTCAGACGAGAAGAAGATCAATCTGGCAGCAATTGAGTTTACCGATTATGCTATGATTTGGTGGGATCAGTTTGTCTCCACTCGGAGGGGAAATTATGAGAGACTGATTCAGACATGGGCAGAACTTAGAGGTCTCATGAGAAAGAGATTTATACCCAGCCATTACTATAAGGAATTGTATCAGAAACTACAACATCTGTATCAGGGGACCAAGAGTGTTGAGGACTATTACACAGAGATGGAAGTTGCCATGATCAAGGCAAATGTAGTTGACGATGCAAAAGCTACTATGGCACGGTTTCTAGGGGGCTTGAATAGAGAGATTGCAAACATGGTGGAGTTACATCACTATGTTGATTTGGAGGATATGCTTCACATGGCTATCAAGGTAGAAAGACAACTCAAGAAAAAGTCAACATCCAGATTTGACACTCATACTACTTTTGCATGGAAGGGGAAATGGGTTCCGAATGAGAAGCGAGATGGAGGCTTTGACAATCCTAGAGGCGAGTTCAGTGGAGGCTTTAATAAGCCTAGGGTCGAACCTAGTGCCAAAGGTAAAGAGGCTGCAGAACCGAGCAAAACTAGACCAAAACCTGAGGGTTCAGCTACTAGAACTAAGGATGTAAAGTGTTTCAAATGTTTGGGCATGGGACACTATGCTTCATAATGTCCCAATAGGCGTACCTTAGTGATTGATAAAAAGAGTGGAGATGTGTACTCTACCGATAGTGAGGTTGAGGAGGAGATGCCAGAGTTGGAGGATGCTAGTGACCATGAGGGAGCTGCATACCCGCTGAATAACTTATCCTTAGTTGTCAAGCGTGCTTTGAGTGCACATGTTGTAGAGGATGAGAGTGTGCAGCAGAGGGAGAACATATTCCATACTAGGTGCCGTGTAAATGGCAAGAGGTGTAGTATGATCATATATGGGGGCAGTTGTACTAATGTTGCTAACACAGCTTTTATTGAGCGATTGGGGTTGAGTTGCATGAGACACCCGAAGCTTTACAAGTTGCAGTGGTTAAATGATTGTGGGGAAATAAGTGTGACAAAGCAGGTATTGTTGAGCTTTACCATTGGGCCATACACATATGATGTCCTATGTGATGTGATACCAATGTATGCAGGACATATTCTTTTGGGTAGACCGTGGCAGTTTGATAAGAAAGTTATTCATGATGGGTTCAAGAACAAGTACTCTTTTCAGCATAAGGGAAAACCCATTATATTATACCCACTTACACCTGCACAAGTCCATGAAGATCAGATTAAGTTGCAACTTGAGCGTGACAAAGAGAGAGCGAAGGAAAACACCACATTGGGTGAGACTAGTGAGAGTGGTGTATCTGGTGAGAAAAATAAGGCCAAGGCCGTGGGGGTTCCCAATGAGAGTGTGAGTGAACATAAGGGGGAAATAAAAAGGAGAGTTAAAAAGAGTTTCTACATGGTGAAGGTGAAGCAAGGAAAATGTTCAAGGCTAGCAAGCTCATGCTATTATTAGTTTATAAGGAGCCTCATATTTATTTTACTAACACTGACCATTTGCTTCATGTGTCTATTTCATCTCTTTTGCAGGATTACAGTTACGTACTGACAGAGGACATACCTAGTGGGCTTCTACCCATTAGAGGTATTGAGCACTAGATAGACTTCATACCTGGAGCAGTCATTTCTAACAGACCGGCTTATAGGAGCAATCCCGATGAGACAAATGAGCTACACAGGAAAGTACGGGAGTTGATGGACAAGGGGTATGTAAGGGAAAGCATGAGTCCTTGTGTAGTACCAGTGCTTCTAGTTCCTAAGAAATATGGGACGTGGCGTATGTGCGTTGATTGTCGAGCTATCAACAATATTACGGTAAAGTATCGTCACCCCATTCCTAGACTAGATGACATGTTGGATGAATTGCATGGTTCCAAAATTTTTAGTAAGATTGATTTAAAGAATGGATACCATCAAATTCGCATGAGAGAGGGAGATGAGTGGAAAACTACATTTAAGACTAAGTATGGTTTGTATGAATGGTTAGTTATGCCATTTGGTCTTTCAAACGTACCTAGCACATTTATGAGATTGATGAATCATGTTATGCGTGCATTTTTAGGTAGGTGTTTTTGTGGTTTATTTTGTTGACATCTTAGTTTACAGTAAAACAGTAGATGGACATGTTATGCATTTGAAGCATGTTCTTGATGTGTTAAGGCAGGAAAAACTGTATGCTAACTTTGATAAGTGCACTTTTTATATGGATAGAATTGTCTTCCTTGGATTTTTTGTGAGTGTAGATGGCATCGAGGTAGATTTGGAAAAGGTGAAGGTAATTCAGGATTGGCCAACACCAACAACAGTGACAAAAGTCAGAAGCTTCCATGGATTAGAAAGCTTCTACCGTAGATTTTTTAAAGACTTCGGTAGTATTGCAGCACCACTGACTGAAGTAGTGAAGAAAACTGTTGGTTTCAAAAGGGGTGAAGAGCATGAGCGTGCATTCCAGAATCTTAAAATGAAGTTGTGCAGTGCACCAGTCTTGTCACTACCCAACTTTGAGAAGACATTTGAGATTACGTGTGATGCATCCGGGATAGGCATTAGAGCAGTTCTTATGCAAGAAAAGCGACCAATAACTTACTTTAGTGAGAAGCTGAATGGAGTAGTTTTGAGGTACCCCACATATGACAAGAAGTTGTATGCGCTTGTGAGAGCCCTTGAGACTTGGCAGTATTATTTGTGGCCTAGAGAGTTTGTGATCCATACAGATCATGAATCATTGAAGCATCTGAAGTGCCAAGGTAAGTTGAACAAACGACACACAAAATGGTTAGAATTTGTTGAGACATTTACATATGTAATCCGCTACAAACAAGGTAAGGAAAATATTATCGCCGATGCACTATCGGGAATGTATGCCTTACTTACTTCATTGAGTGCAAGAATGCTTGGGTTTGAATTTATTAAAGAACTTTATGTTAGTGATATTGACTTTAGTACTATCTATGCTGCATGTGAAAAGTCTACTTTTAGTAAAATCTACCAACATGATGGGTTTCTATTTAGGGAGAATAGATTATGCATTCCTGTTTGTAGTATGCGCGAGATGTTAGTAAGGGAAGTACATGAGGGAGGTTTAATGGGGCACTTTGGCATTGCCAAAACCTTAGGAGTATTGAGTGAACATTTTTATTGGCCTAAAATGCGGAGAGATATTTAGCGTTTGTGTGATAAATGCTTAACTTGTAAACATGCTAAATCTAAGGTTATGCCTCATGGGTTGTATACGCCATTGCCTATACCTAGTGAGCCATGGGTAGATGTATCGATGGACTTTATCTTGGGTTTACCTAGGACTAAGAAGGGTAGAGATTCCATCTTTGTAGTGGTTGATAGGTTCAGTAAGATGGCACACTTTATAACATGTCATAAAACTGATGATGCCACTAACATTGCTGACTTGTTATTTAGAGAAGTAGTATGACTCCATGGGATTCCACGGAGTATAGTTTCAGATCGTGATGTCAAATTCCTTAGTCACTTTTGGAAAGTTTTATGGGGTAAGTTGGGAACTAAACTTTTGTATTCTACTACTTACCACCCCCAAACTGATGGCCAGACCGAGGTTGTTAATAGGACTTTGACTCAGTTATTGCATATTATTATCAATAAGAACTTAAAAATCTGGGAGGATTGTTTGCCTTTTGTTGAATTTGCATATAATTGTAGTATTCATTCCTCTACATCTTACTCACCGTTTGAAATTGTTTATGGTTTTCAGCCACTAACTCCATTAGATTTGTTACTATTTCCTATTGATGAGCATGCAGGGTTAGATGGAAAAAGGAAAGCCGATTTGGTGAAGCATATACATGAGAAAGCAAGAGAGCAAATACAGCGAAAGAATGAGCAATATACTTCTCATGCTAATAAGGGAAGAAAACGTGTGGTATTTCAGCCTGGAGATTGGGTTTGGGTACACATGCGCAAGAAGAGATTTCCTGAACAACGTAATTCTAAGCTACAACCGAGAGGGGATGGTCCATTTCAAGTCTTGGACCGATTAATGACAATGCATACAAGCTGGATTTACAAGGTAAGTATAATTTGTCTGCTACATTTAATGTTTCTTACTTAACTCCTTTTAATGCAGGTACAAAGATTCGAGGTCGAATCCTTTTCAAGAGGGATAGGATGACATGATCCAGGCTGACAACAAAGCAAAAGACCCATTACAAGTACCAAAGGGCCAATTACGAGGTAGAGAAAGACTCAGAGAAGCAATGGCGGGATTAGTTCAGAGTCTTATGGTCGATTGCAACAAACAAATAGAGACGCATGTGGGCTTTAATAGAGAGGGCCTAAAGCCAATTCACTTGGCCCAAATCAGTTTTGAATGAAGCTTTAAAGGCCTTGGAAGACTTGAAGACTTTGGTATTTTTGTAATTTAGCCTTTAGGAGCATTGTTGTCTTTATGCCTTTTATGGTTTCTCTTTGTAACACTATTTAAGCTTTCTTTCTTTTTCATTTTGAGGACAATGAACGAAATTTGTAAACACAAAAGCTTAAAGCTTTGGCTATGGCCGAATTCTTGTAAGGGAGAGATTCCCTTTTTCAAGTTAAAATCGACTTATCTAAGTTTGGCAAACTTAGTGGTGTCTCCATTGCTAGCAAAACACTACAAGGAATCATCTTAAAGATTCTCAATGGCAAGATCTTTGTGGGTCTTATTTGTGGCCTTGTAAGGGTTTTGTTCCTACAAAATCAAATTCGCGGTTCTTGGGGTTCTGTCTGTTGCTTGGGGTTTGCTTAGATTTCGAATCCAAGTGTGTTTCTTGTCATCTTTAATGGGTAAAGTACGTGTATGAATGAATATGTCTATAAATGAATGTTTCTGATAAGAATTCTGGAGATAAAGTGCATTTGATTGAAAATTAAAACACAGCTAGATTGTTAAAGCCTACGGTATCAGAATTCGAAGGGATAAATATGTTCATATGTTTGATGTATTTACGTATGTATATCAGATGATAAACAATGTTTGACATGTATGTGTTGTGTATATGAGATTGTGTCTCGTGATATGTGTGCACGTGCGTATGTTAATTGGTTGATAATCTCATGTTGAGTAGTCGGGCTGGTTAGGAATCTGTTTGGACGACATTCATCTTATACCTATTTTAAAATAGGTAATGAGTCTCGTACGAGCATTGTATGCATAAGCCAGCCTTATATGTGTGTTGTATGATTATGTGCTTTGTGATAAATTTGGCTGTTATTTGTGTTTTGTGGTTGGTTGAACGATGATTGCACGTATGTCCGAGTGTATGTACGTGTATGATATAACTCATTACATATACATATAGTGTATGCTTATATAAAATGAATGAATGATTTGAAAACTAATGTGAATATCAGATGTAAAACGTGTTTGATAAGTTATATTTGTATGAATGTATGTGTAAGAATTCTGAAAATGTGTTTGCATGAATATAAGAGAAAGATGTTATACATATGTGTAAATGCATATGAACCCCGAATGTAAAGCTATTGTAAGGTTATTGTGATTAAAGTAAGTGAAATAAAGTTGTAATCAAATTGAAGGAAGCTTATTGGATTTGTCGTTTTGATAATATTACAAAGATGAATATTTGTGATAAAAGTATATATGTATGATTTCACATGTCATTTGATTAAAGTGAATTTAATAGTAAACGATATACTCCATGGCATTCGAGTTTTGCTTTGCGTTCTTAAGATGTTTTGATTTTTAGATTGACACATATATATGTAAACAGATATGAGAGTTTTCATATGTGATAGATAAAGGCTTAGTTAAAAGCTGAATTTGTAACTTGGTAATGTTGGAAAGTTTCTAGTATGTTTAACTTTATGTTTTGTTGGTTGTATGAGCATGGTTACTTACTGAGTTTTATAACTCACACCAAACCAATTTGCTAGTTTTGCAGGTTGGCTACCAGATGGGTCAGCCACTTCCGCTTTGGAAGTCATGCTCGAGACGTGGATCACCCAAGCGGCAGTCACCCTCGCAAGTATCATGGGAAAAGTTTTAGAAGATTAGGATATCTGATTTATTATTTTATTTATCGTGCTGAGCACATGGTTTGTATTAATAAGTTAAAGTTTTGATTGTTTATGATATGGTGGGCACAGAGCCCTTGAGTGTTGATAGATAGTGTGGGTGGAGCCCTTAGGATATGATTTTGATAAGATTTGTGTGGACCTGAGGTCCTTTTATTTATTTGGAGTATTTTTGGATTGCCTTTGATGCTGGACTGCAATCCAGGTTGTCCAGTTTTGGGATACATCATGCCGAATTTTCGTAAATTTAGAGGCTTACGGAGATGGGTCAATCCCATATCCTACCGGTAGCATCCTATCTCTGGCGGGGTGTTACAACAGCCCTTTAGACAGGTAACTATTTCCTACCCTTTCGTGAGAACAAAATTTTCATATTCAAATACAAGTTTAAAACCATTCTTGCTTAAGATAGGACCAGCAATAAGATTCTTAGTAATTTCGGGGACATGTAGTACATCCATAAGGGCAAGTTCTTTCCCAGAAGTGAATTACAAACCGCTTTCCCTTTTCCAACAATAGTTGTAGCAGTTTCATTGCCCATAAACAACTTTCATCGCCATTGTTAGGAGTGTAGATGACAAACATATTTCAATTTCCACAGATGTGTCTTGTTATACCAGTATCCATCCACCAATCTTTACTTTTAGACAATAAATTTACATTTGTAACAACAACACCAACAAACTCTTCTTCAATCTTGTGCTTTGTGTCCAGTTTTCCCACTTACCCAGCAAGCACACTTAATTCCATTAAAATTCTTCCCTTTGCAGCAATAACTTTTTTACCTTTATCTTTTCCTTTCTTGTTCCATTTGTTTTTCTGGTTTTTAGGCTTAGGCTTAGGCGCCTCTCCACTTTCAATGAAATTTGCTTTGGCTTCAAATTCTAAAACATTCAGCCCTTCATTCAATCTTTCTATCACAGATCCGACAGCAAATGGCACTAGTGCCATGCATTCGGCATCAAGTTCATGGAGAAGAATGTGTAATTCTTCTACTTGGTTGACAACAGTCTTGAAGTCCACCATTTGGTACTTTAGAAATTTCCCAATGATGAACTTCTTTGAACCATCATCTTCGATCTTATATTTATTTTCTCGCCACTCCCAGAGATATTTAACAATCTTATAAGATCTATTCACATCATACAATGAATCGTCAAGGATTTTTAGAATATAATTCCTACATAAAAACTCATTGTGTTTCTGTGCATCAATTGTAGACCTAGCCATCGATTTGGTTCGAACAAGAACCGAACCAAAATAGGACCGGACAGTTCCGGTTTGGTCTAATTTTTTTTAATTAATTTAAAATTTTAATTTTAATTTTTTTAAATAAAAATGGTATTTGAAATTTATTATTTTGAAATTATTAATTTGAATTTATATTATATTAAATTAAAATTAAAATAAAATAAAAGAGCTTGAACTTAAATTTTTAAAAACTTAAGTTGTTTACGTATCCTCTTGGGGTAAGAGGTATTAAAGCTCACTTACTTCCATTTTATTTTTTTAGATAGTTCCCAATTATAATTATTTACTCATCATCATTATCTGTGTCTGTTGTTGATCCTTCATCTCTCGTTCCGCTTGCACTTGCAGATGCATTGTCGAACAAGTCTTCAAAGTCATCGGGGGCATCTTTTTGTTGCCTCATATCAGCTCGGGTCCAATCATCCACACATTTTTTTGCTTCTAAAGTGCTTAGATGTAATTAAGGTTGTCTCACTTCCAAAATATTACTGTAACATCCCCCTCCAGAAGATGCTAGCGGGAGGGAATAGACTGATCTATCCTCTGAGCCTCTGACTTTTTAACTATGATCATCTTTACTAATGTAAACACATGTACAAACTCATGCATAGCGACCATTGCCAATCTCAATAACATAAAATGTACTTCAACATGCATAACTGTATACTCAAATACAATACACTTACAACCATGTTATGGACATTTAACTTATTACACACACAAACTTAATTATACAAATATCTGATACATGACTTTACTGAACTCTGACTGAACTCTATCTCTGACTTGACCTGGTGGAACCAATACCCTAGTGACTGCCATCAGTATCTGTCATCTCGAGCTCGTCCTTCGGGTATACCCGTAAAATAGAAACACTGGGTGTGGGGGGTTAGATCATTTGAACGACCTAGTGAATGGACAATAAAAAAATTGGGAACTGAAATACTTGTAAAACATTCATTGTTCTGAAATTGAAATCATCTTCAGGAAAATAATCTTTTCTGAAAACTCTTTCATATCTAAAAACCGATCTATCTTTGTGAAATTTTATGGAAACCTTTTTATGTCTATAAAACTATGAGTCTTTCTGTAAAACTGAAATCTTTCTAAAACTCTTTTCGTAAAACTGCTCTTTCTAAATCTCTTTCATAAAATCATCTTTTCTGAAAAAAATATCTTTGAGTCTTAAGATTAATGTTTCTTGTTAACTGGCTATTAATAAGATTGATCTGGTAAACTTAAAATGAACTTGACGAAGGGATTTTAGGTTTCAACCTTAGACTTAATAGCTCATGATCTCCCTTAAGGATTAGATACTTCTTAATAGATTTTCTTCCATGATAGACATATACCTGTCGGGCGGGGGTAGCCACAGTTGGAACTTAATCTTAATTAATTCAAGTAACTTGGTTGACATAGACATATGATTAATTGCGTTCTTTGGGTATTTACATCTAACCATCGACAAAGGCTTTTGCATAAATTCGTGTTCTAGGTTAATAAACCAATATATTGCACAAACATGAGATAACCATTTCATTTTTAAAAGATATTGGAAGAATTCACAACCCTAGATAGTTTAATAATATTGAATTTTCTTTACATCTACTTCGCACTGTTTTATTTACTTGTTTTAATTTTAAATTCACCATACAATCAAACAACCAATCTATTAGATACTCGTAAACATTTGGCTTCACAAATTAATAACTTAGGTATTAAGTCCTCGTGAGATCGATACATTTTATACTACTTGAGCGATACATGCACTTGCGTTACGTGGGTGATTTCACCGATTAGAGGACATTCGTGTCTCTTCTACTGTTATCCTTCTTAACTTCATTTCTATTATTCTACTCAAGATCTCAATACCATGACTCCTGGGAATCTATTATTCTGGCACATCTATTCGATTCTTATAACTAAAAATTTTATATATTTTTCTGTCTGTTACTCTGTGACTGATTTTCACTTCACCTTGTTATTTTCCTTTAATAATTTCATACTTTTTAGGACTTCCCAAACGTTCTCTCTTCTCATTATTACTTCCACCCAAGCACACTTGACTTGTAAATTCTTGACCAAACTTGATTCACACGTGGTAATATGGTCGTGTCCACAACTATACTAGTTGAATGATCAATCTCTAATAACCACAATTGGTCTATATGGGGAATTTATACCAATCTGATCACTAAAAAGTATATTTTTACTCAAGTCGTACTAATGTCATGTGACCTTAATGAATATATATCTGAATTCTTCTCAGCTAGTGCACACATATCTCTAAAGATATACTTGTGTCTTCTATAGTTAGGTTTCTTTATGTTATGCCTTAACTCTCGGATAGATATATATATAATAGTAATCCATATCGCTATTTAAAATGATCATACTTATACTTCCTTAGATCCATATGCTCGATCTGATCTTAGCATTCAATCTCGTAGTATAACTATTTAACTTTCCATTTCCTCCTTGCTAAACTCCAACTGCTTATGGTTCATGGTCAAATTCTCCATGTTGTTCTAATTTACTATTGTGTTTGCTGATGCCTCTTATACTTAGGATGTTTATTTTGGGTAGCTTTTCTGGCGGTCAGTCTCAATTGGTCTCGACAATATATGTATACTTAGTCTTCTTGACCCATTTTTCGTTATAACTCAATGAGTCTACTTCAAGTCATCCCAAGCATTATCCCTAATGGTGCGCTGCTAAGGAAGACGCACGGGCTTTACTTGTTATATGTCTTCTAATTTAAGACTTATGTCTTACACTAGTACCTAAAGGTTCGCTGCTATGCTTTCCACATTATATTCTGTTGATATTTTTCTTCTTTAATTTCTAACAATAGAGTTTCGGTCTTATTCGAATACTGAGAAACCTTATTGTTATGCACTTCTGTCATTGTTTATCTAGTATTCTTTCCTATTCCTGTCTTACCTTGATAGTTCCACCTCCAAACATTTTTCTTAAAGTCTTTTTTGTCTTCTTTTCTGCTTTATTCTATACCTGAAACTTCTATGATCTATGTCTTTGTCTTCTTATCTGTGGTGGTGTCTCTAACTATGCGTGTTGTAGATACACATACTGCTCGTTTATAACCCTAGGATTCCCTTATTTACATATCTGATATTGGTTTCCCACACTAAGGTATTACGGCTATAAACTATTTGAATTACCTCCTTCAACTTTACTCATGATTTATTTCCGACTATTGGCCAAACTATCCTTTACTGAGAGTCTTCTCAAGGCTAATGCTTTCCTAAAATCCTATCATACTTTCTTTGTTATTCTTTATTCCGAAGTCTTGCTCTACTACTTAGATTTCCATTTTATCTCAGTTTCTTGAATCTCTTAAGTCCTTTCTTCTTTGTAAGCTCCATTTTCATCGATAAATTAGGGCATCACTACTGTACCTTGGTTTGGGTGTTGTTCTCTTACTAATCTGTTCTTCTTTAGTATGGCAGGGACTCTTTATAAGTCGTATACCTTATTTCTGAGAATTCCTCTCCTATTTCTTTACTCTTTTAAGCTTTTATCTTCATTGAGGCCATATATTTCACAATGGATTATGTTATCACTTTTTCTTTTAGCTTGGCTTACTTTGAATTAAACTACTGCGTCTCTTACATAATATTACTGTCTTATGATTCTTATCTAGTTTCTCTTGAACTTCTTGGTTAGGCTATCAAGCTGATATGTGATTTTCCTATCCTGCTAGGTGCTCTTCTTTACTTTTTCAAATCCTTACTAGGCTCTAAGTTGAGAGGTGACTATATGCATTTCATAGAGAATTGAGAATAGTCATTAATGTTATTTGTCTAAGTTCAATGATAGACTGGCTAGATGTCTATACACTTACTGGGGTCAGGGCTACTGGACAGGAGAGTTATCGTTCATTCTGTTGGGATCTGTATCAACTTCTTCATATCTTAGGGTTCCACAACATTTATCAACCATTTTGAGATCTCCAATCACGTTACCATCTTCAAACTACATTATCTATGCTACTACGTGTACTGAACTTTCTTGTTACTTTATGCATCATTCTATAATATTTATTTCCATAACTTCTCTATTGGCTCTAAACTGTACTGCTGAGGCAAGCAATGGTTTATTCTTATGGGATACTTTCAAGATCTCAGCTTTATATAGGCTACAATTATGCCATTTAATCTTACTGTTCGTACTAGTACTTTTGTTAACTCTTGAGTATATGTAATCTCATGGGTCTGTCCTCCTAAACTTCCAAGGATTTCCATTGGCATAGGTCAAATCTATGGGTTCTTACTGGTATTGCAAATTTTCCAATCTTGGTTTATGTTAGATCTTTTCTTTCTAACCTTAGAAATCTCATTGGTCCCTTTTTGGGTAAACCCTCTCTCGAAGTTTGTTACCATTGACTCAGAATATAGTATTACAGGTACTAGGCTTTCTTATAGTTACCTTTATCTATGCTAGTAAAGGATGAGACGAGCATTTACAACTCAACGAATATCGATGTCCTTATTCTGGTATTCTGTGTCCTGGTAGAGTCTATTACTAATGTCAGATAAGTATGAGATAGACTCCATCAGGAAAGTTTCCTTAACCAGTATCATTGAGAGATGAGAATCTGGATAGATTGGGGCCCTATCTATACCAGATTCCTTGACTAAGGCAACTAATCATCTTTCCTTACGACTTTCACTTTATTTGCTTACAAACCTGGGTTCGGGTGTCTAGAAGCTCTACATCCTTTGTGACATCTTATGTCTATTGGAAACTTCCACGACTAATCCTAATTTCTTGCTGCTCTTATCTTTCTGACTATTCTTCGTTATTAGGGGAACTTGCTATCTATACGAGATGCTCAAAGGCTATTGGATCTGTTTGAAAGAATCTTCTGAGGAGGGAGAAATCTTATTTGGGTCTACTCGATATTTTATTCTTGCTCAGGCTTACGATATTCTCCTTACTACTTTAGGTTCTGTCACTTTCTTTATTATATCAATTTGTATCTCTACCTCTTATTGCCTCTGTCTGTTTCAAACATCTGTACATCATTTCTTACTTTTCTTATAGCTTTCTCTTTCTCTTTTACTCTCTTGGGTGGATATTCTTAGAACTTTACGGTCTAGTTTCATAACATGTCTTGAACATATGGTAATAGACCATGATGACTACGGAAGGATTCTCAACTTGGACAAATAGTATAGTTGCTTTCATAAAGGAGAATATTCGAATAGCTTGGAAATTCTTAACGTACTCGCGAATCGAATATTGGAGAGGTAGTGCCTTGCATACTAGTATCCCGGGCATACTACGTATACAAGACCCCAACACTCTGCCCACTGCAGTCACTGACTCCCTAGACCATGCTATGATACAATTTTGTAACATCCCCCCCAGAAGATGCTACCGGCAGGGAATAAACTGATCTATCCCCCTAAGCCTCTGACTTTCTGACTATGATCATCTCTACTAATGTCAACTCATGTACAAACTCATGTATATGGACCATTTCCCATCTCAATAACATAAAATGTACTTCAACATGCATAAATGTATACTCAAATACAATACATTTACAACCACGCTATGAACATTTAACTTATTACATACACAAACTTAATTATAAAAATATCTTATACATGACTTTACTGGACTCTGATTGAACTCTATCTCTGACTTGACCTGGTGGAACCAATACCCTAGTGACTGCCATCAGTATTTTTCCTCTCGAACTTGTCCTCCAGGTACACTGCAAAACAGAATCACTGGGTGTGGGGGGTTAGATCGTTTGAACGACCTAGTGAGTTGACAATAAAAAAATCGGAACTGAAATACTTGTAAAACATTCAGTGTTTGGAAATAGAAATCATCTTCAGGAAAACAATCTTTTCTAAAAAATCTTTCATATCTGAAAACCGATCTATCTCTATGAAACTTTCTGGAAACTCTTTTATGTCTGTAAAACTTTGAGTCTTTCTGTAAAACTGAAATCTTTTTAAAACTCTTTTTGTAAAACTGCTCTTTCTAAATCTCTTTCATAAACCATCTTTTCTGAAAATCATATCTATTAGAATCTATAGAAAACCGATTTATGGGGGCGTTATGTATCGTCGTCCCCTCATACACCTAGAAAATCTATAGAAAACCTTACGGATTGGGGCGTTACGTATCGTCGTCACCCATACGCCTAACTAGTGGTCTTGGGACATTATGTATCGTTGTCCCCCAAGCAACTGAACTAGAGCCGGATGTGCCAATCCATGCCATTGGGGCATTACATATCACCGTCCCTCAATGTATGCCATCATCTTGTCCCTGAATCTAGGGTCTAGGGGTGTTACGTATCGCCGTCCCCATAGTTTTTCTCTACATGTGCACATGTTCCGAATCCGTCAATTCCAGTAACCGTCAATTTCATTATCTGTGCCAAGTTACATATGAGGTGAGTTTTTCCCCATGCCTCTAAAAATCATCAAACTCATATTTTTTAGATCAACATTTTCTAAAACATTCTTATTGATAAAATAACTGGAAACTATTTCAACTAACGCCCCGAAGTGCTTAAAAATAAGTCTCGAATCAAAACAAATAAGTAAAATCAACTTTGAAAAAGAAAGGTCCATTCACAAATTTGGAATCCGGCTGGTATTACTTTGTTTCACCGAAGGAAGTTGCGGTTCCTACGATGATCTATAATTGATAAACTTAATTAGTATACAAATCATGAATTATGCCTGTAACATGACATAATGCATGTATATGCGCTAATACGAAACCCCTAGGGTGGCCTCTAACATCCTATGTTGTAATTGAAATGAAATGAAACTACATCTATTACATATCGCGCCGCCAATTATGGAGCGTAGCAACGTCCATACCAGCAGACTCAGGCAGAGAGCATTTCTTTTTTCACGTCGCGATGCCAGAAGCTGAGTGTTGCGACTTCCACACGACCGACCGAGTCTTCCACATGACCGACCTAAGCCTTCCACACAAACAAAGCAAGTCTTTCACGCGACCGACCTGAGTTCAACACTACCGACCCGAGTTCAATAAAACCTAATAATCATTATAATATCCCAAAATCAATACGATCGACCCGAGTTTAACATGACCGACCCGAGGTAGAGGGAATTTTCATATCCAGCGTAACTCCACCCGTATCGACCCGAGGTATAGAGCCTCCCCTTGTTACGCATCGCGACGCTAGCCCATTGGTGTCACGACGCTCGCCTGATTTCAAGCCCAAGCTCAAACTCTTCAAGGACGATGCCTAAAATAATCACCAACACTATCATCCAAACTGCAATTCAATTTAATCTAAACTCGTTCCATATCATCAATCAAATACAACAAAAACATCAAATTCACTCCCTTATCCTTCTTCGGTCAGCCCCCTCTAAAATAAGAGACTTAGGCATCATTGCGACCATGCTTAATCCATGTGTATAAGATCATACAATGCATAAATATGCTTATTAATCACTGCATTAAGCTAAAATGAAAAATTGAGGAATTAGGGTTCATGAATGACGATTTGGGGCATTATTTTCTTTGCCCAAAACTAAAATTTGAGAAGATAGAAAGAGAAGGGAAGCTTACCATACTTGGAATGAAGCTTGAAGAGGTTAAAATGACTTGTACAAATGAAGATACCGGGTGGTGTTACATTTTCTCCCCCCTAAATAGGATTCGTCCTCGAATCCCTTTTTGGATTTAAATTCCAGGTCCGTCTTGGTTCGAAGATGATAAGCGGTAAATATATCAATATTTATCGTCCCTTTTACTTAATATTTTGAATAGTTTCTTGAGTTTTGTGAATATTTTGATGTGTTTTGTGTTATTTTATAGATAAATAAAATAACATGACTCTCTGGAATAAAATCAGGACCAAAACTTCGAAAAACGGATAAAAATGGCAAAAATGTAAATTTCCTACTAAAATACGCCGTTTGCTAAAATACGTCGTCTGCTATCATGTGCCGCTAACGTGCGCCAGACACGTGTCAAAATCAGAGAAGCTTGCTATCATGCTAACATGCGCCTGCCACGTATCAACATCATATCAGTTTTACTAACGTGCGCCATACATGTGTTATCATCCCATGCTGTCGACAATACACATCATTGCTTACATGTGCGTTGCGATGCGAACAACTTTCCGCATCGCGACGCAGAGCTAATATTTCATAGGTCGGACACGTGTCATCATTGTGTTGAATGAGTGGCGCGTCGCGACGCAAAAGCTACATTGCGTCATGACTCGCGTGGCAGATTTTTCCCTATAAATAGAAGCTGAAATCAGAAGGAAAATTCATACATTCTTATGGGGAATTCCTTAAGAATACTAAGAAGATTGTATCTTGTTTGTTTATTTACAGCTTTATGTATTCATTTTTACGCAATAATACTTTCTTAACTTTACTTTTCAGTCTTTATTTTAACTGTTCAGTATGAGTAGGTAACTCCCTTATGCTGGGGTGAAACGTTAAGCTTTCATTACTAATATTTAGATTAATCTCCCTTAAATAAAATATATAAACTATTTAAAACCTGACTTAATGGGATACTGCCTTTATGGTCGGTTGGAGTTAATTAAATTGATTTTAACCTGACTAAATTAGATACCGCCTTTATGGTCGGTTGGAATTAATCTTAAATTTGACTTAATCAGGACACTGTCTTTATGGTTGATTGGTAATATCATGTAAAATTAATATATTATAATAAGAGAGATATCTAAAATAGAAGTAATAAAAGTGGATCTTCTAACCCAACATTTTTTTTATTGCTTTATTCACCTTTTTAATTTCCAAGCTTTAATTTATGTCATTTACTTTATTTAAGCTTTTAATAGTCCTAGATATGTGTTGTAACTAAACCCGTTATATGGGGTTGTGATGAATTCCAATATCACCAGTTTATAAGGGGTTATTTTGTGTATTGGGTAATATAAATGTTTATTTATTAAGTCTTAAGCTTAATGCTTCTTATTAACTGGCCATTAATAAGATTGATCTGGTAAACTTAAAATGAACTTGACGAAAGGATTTTAGGTTTCAGCCTTAGAATTAATAGCACACGATCTCCCTTAAGGATTAGATACCCCTTAATAGATTTCCTTCCATGATAGACATATACCTGTCGGGCGGGGGTAGCCATAATTGGAACTTAATCTTAATGAATTCAGGTAACTTGGTTGACATAGACATATGATTAATTGGATTATTTGGGTACTTGCATCTGACCATCGACAGAGGCTTTTGCATAAATTCATGTTCCAGGTTAAAAACTGATATATTGCTCAAACATGAGATAACCACTTCATATTTAAAAGATATTGGAAGAATTCACAACCTTAGGTAGTTTAATAATATTGAATTTTCCTTTCATCTACTCCGTATTATTTTATTTACTTGTTTTAATTTTAAATTCACCATCCAATCAAACAACCAATCTATTAGATACTCGTAAACATTTGGCTTCACAAGTTTGTGTTACGTGAGTGATTTCACCGATCAAGTTTTTGACGCCGTTACCGGGGACTTATTTATCTTTCACTATTAATTTTAGGGTTAGATACATTTACCTGTGTCTAATTTATTTTTACTTATTATTTTTGTTTTCTTTTGTTTCAGGTTCGCAGACACTACATGAGAAGAACCAGAAGCTTTGAAATCCATCATCTTGACCCAGAGATTGAAAGAACCATCAGACAGTTGAGGAGAGAAAGACGAGAAGGTCAAGAAGCAATCATCAACATGAAACCTGAACCGTTGGAAGTTGCACCACCAATTCCCATTCGAGACAGAACTATTCCAGTGGTTGACAGCTTCATTTCATGTATTGTACTTCCTCTCTTACCAGCACATGCGTGTGACATCAAAACATGCATTCACATGATACAACAGTCAGTTCAGTTTAGGGTGTTAGATAATTATGACCCATATCGTCACTGTTTGTAAAAGACATTGTGTTTTTGTACAAAATTAACTATGATGTAATGAAATTGCCTTTTACCGTTTTGTAATTTATTTACTTTGATATATAAATGGTAAAAGTCTTTATGATTAGTTCCGGATTGAGATGATATGAGACAGTATCAATCCATAAAGGTTTAATCATTAAATATCCCTAGTCGTAGTATTATCGAGATTGGACATCGATAATGCGGAATACACTAGTATTGCACTTGTGCGCGTTATGAGGGCATAACGAACCCTAGTTCATCTAGACATGGGTGTGAGCTTCTTCATCTTCTCTCTTTGATTTTGTGGCAAAATCAAGTTAGCTAGCACTTCAAGGAATCAACAAAGGTGATAGGGAAACAACTCAAAGCTTGGAATCAACACAAAGGAAGGATATTAGAGATCTTTTTCTCAAAAATTTTAAAAGCTCAAATCCATTCAATGTAAGTAATTCCGCAACTTATAATGAATTTATGAACACCTTTTCTTGCTTATTAGATCCTTGGCATGTTCTAGGAACACTAACATAGGGGAATGCAACTGAAGATCCTAATGCTCACATCAGCAACTTTCTGGAAGTTTGCGGCACTTTCAACTACAACCGAGATGCTAAAGAAGTAATGAAACTGCGTGTTTTTCCATATTCTTTGAAAGACATAGCTAAGACTTGGCTATATTCACTACCAGCAGGTTCCATCACAACTTGGAACACTCTAGCCACTAAATTCCTTGCAAAGTACTTTCCCCCAGCTAGAACTATAAAGTTGAGGAATGACATCACATCCTTTGTACAATATGATTCAGAATCCCTCTGCGAAGCTTGGGAAAGATACAAGGAGTTGCTCAGAAAATGTCCTCACCATGAGATTGCAAAGTGGCTACAAGTCCAAACCTTCTACAATGGACTTTCTGGACTGATGAGAACTACAATTGATGCTTCTGCTGGAGGAGCTTTAATGGAAAAAATGAGAAGATCAGGTCTGGCACTTAATTGAAGAAATGGCCAACAACAATTCTTTGTGGCCAACAATAATTCTTTGTGGCCAACAAAAAGGAGCATGATTCAACGAATAGTAGGAATCCACGAAGTTGGAGCCAACACAGCAATGAATGCCAAGTTAGAACAGATATGCAAATTCATGGAAACACTTAGCATGCAAGTTGTAAACATCGTTGATGCCATAATTTCACCATATGGAGGAGCACCAGAGACAAACCAAGATGATGAAACGGTGAATTATGTCAACAATTTCAACAGACAGGGGGACAATCCATATTCCAACACCTATAACCCATGGTGGAGGGATCATCCCAATTTCGCATGGAGCAATAATTCAGGGCAAAAGAACAATCCACCACCCGGATTCCAAAAGTTGAACAAAAGGCCAAAATTATGAAAAAGAACAATAAATAAAAGAAATGCTTGCATAGATGTTCAAAAAGCAAGAAGCCAAATACGATGATATGTTTCAAGCCAAGGAGCATTCAATCAAAGCCAATCAGCATCTATAAAGGCACTGGAAAATCAAATAGGATAACTGGCCAATGCTTTGTTAGACAATTATGACCCATAGCGTCATTATTTGTAAAAGAATTGTGGTTTTTGTACAAATTAATTATGTAGCAATGGAAATTGCATTTTATCATTTTGTAATTTGATTACTGAAATATATAAATGATAAAAGTCCCTATGATTAGTTCCGAATTATAAGATATGAGACAATATCAATCCATAAAGGTTTAATCATTAAATATCCATAGTCGTAGTATTATCGAAACTGGACATCGATAATGCGGAATAGACTAGTATTGCACTTGTACGTGTTATGGAAGCGTAACGACATAGTTCTCAAATATTTAAGTATTGGATACTTATGCAAGTGGGATAAGAAGTTGTGTTTACCGATGGTACGGAAACAGCTTCGCTCTGGATAGACCCCGCAGAATCCCATTGGTAGTATGATTATGTGTCTATGGGAATCCGCATCAGGGTAGATGTATTTGGTCTTAACCTGAGACTTGCATCGCTAGTACTTGCGACAATCAATACGCTTTGGTTTTGGTCGTCCAAGACTTTAACAGGTTCTGTGTACGCCTCTTCTGGGTTTATTGAGAATCGTAGTGTATTGGGTGTGATGTCAAGATGGAAGTATCACTTCAGTCATATAGAGATGATGATCACGCAGGGATACAGAACTTGTACTCTAAATTAGTTGCAACCATCGGGAAAATATGACATGGTCATGATTATCCGATTAAAGAGACTAGTTGTTTGTAGTCAGATATATGCTTCGTACGGGGCAGACACTATTCCAGCCCCATGCCTTGTATGTGACATCTGATACTGGATCGCAATACGCAATACTACGTATACTATGCCTGATAAAGATTATATATTCCATTAAGAATATTTCTGGAGAATTGGGTAGGCACGGTGCTTTGCTAGAAGCCAACCATGTCTCGTAAATCGGTAAAAACGTAGTATGAGATATGTATGTGTTCGGATATTCTGACAACCGGATTTACTGCCAACATATCCTGGGATCTCTTGGGTCGCTTCCCGAAGATTCACCGATGACGTATGATTCGAGCATAATTAATTTGAGATTAATTATGGAGAGATTTTGTCTAGGATAAAATACTATTTGAAGAGAGAGAACGATTAATTTGGAATTAATCGATAAAATAATATATTCGATATATTAAACGAAATTAGATTTCGACGCGGAATTAAAATTGGATTTTAATTCAGGCAAACGAAATAATTTAGAATTAATTCGCGAGCGACGTGAATAATAATTTTGTTTGGTATAATTATTTTATTAAATTTGATTTAATTACGTCGCAACAGATAATTCGTTAATTCTAAATTAGCGAACCCGAGCCCGGGATGTGTTGCGGGCCCACTCGGATTTTTAATCAAGTGGGGCCCATATGTCACATCACTTGTCACTTTAGTTATTTTTGGTGATGGGTTTTGGTGAGAATTATGAAAGCTTGTAATTCACTCAAGTTGATGGCATGAATGACTAATACCAAATATTTGGTATATCATTTTTAATTGATTTTTGAAATCAAAAGATAAGTCAACACACTCAACTCTCACTCTCTCAGTCACGCCCATTTTTGGATTAACAAACTCTCTCAATTTTTTTTTCTCTTTGGCCGAACAAGGAGGAAGAACAAGAAGGAAATTTGTTGCAAATTTCCGTAGTTGCTAGCACATCAAGGAATCATCCAAGGTGATAGGGAAACCATCCCAAAAGCTTGGAATCAACTCAAAAGCTTGGAGCTTGGATCTCATCCCCAAAAGTTGAGCTTGGCCAAAAACTTGGAGCAAAAGGTTTTGTATTTAACACATCCTAAATCCGTTCAATGTAAGTATGATTCTGCCATACTTTACTTTTGTATTCACAATTTTTCATTGCTTATATTGATCTTGGATTGTCGTAGAGACCAACATGCTTAGAGTTACAGACCGCAAGGTAACCTTCCTAGCAACACATAACCAAATCCAAGGAACCGAGGAAATGAGCAATGTCAAGCCATTACTTTAAAAAGTGGTACTGAATTCAACAAAGATGTTGGAATCAAGGCATCTACTGAGGAAGTTCCAAAAGAAAGCAGCAAAGTAGAACCACAGATGAAGGAAAAATAGACAAATGAAACTGATCAAGAAAAGTTCACTCCACCTCCACCTTTTCCACAACATATTCAGAAAAGTAAAATATACAAGCAATTTCTCGATTCCTGGAGATCTTCAAAAAGCTGTATATCAACATTCCATTTGCAGAAGCTTTGGAACAAATGCCCAGCTATGTCAAATTCATGAAAGACATTCTGTCACGAAAGCGGAGATTAGGAGATTACGAGACAATAACATTGACAGAAGAATGCAACTCTATCATTCAGAGGAAGCTTCCCCCAAAGTTGAAAGATTCTGATAGTTTCACCATTCTTTGCACCATAGGCGAACATTACTTCGGTAAGGCTTTGTGTGATTTAGGTGCCATCATTAACTTGATGCCTTTGTCTATTTACAGGGAACTATAAATTGGAGAAGCAATGCCCACCTCAGTTACTCTGCAGCTTGCTGATAGATCGCTCACATTTCTGAGAGGTGTAGTGGAAGATGTATTGGTAAAAGTCGACAAATTCATTTTCCATGCAGATTTCAATATCCCTGACATGGAAGAAGAAAAAGATGTACCTATCATCCTCGGAAGACCATTCTTGGCTACAAGTCGGACTGTTATTGATGTATAAAAATGAGAACTAACAATGAAAGTACAGGACTATGAAGTTACCTTCAATGTTTTCAAAGCCATGAAATTTTCGAGTGATGAAAAGAAGGAGGAATGTTTTAGAATTGATGTTATAGATAGTATCATCCAGGATACTAATGCAATGCAACTTTCCACAGATAAACTTGAAGCTTGTATCACCAACATGACTGACAGCGATCTAGATAATGAAATTCTGGAATGTATCAACTATCTTGACAGGCCCTTTCACTTCAAATCGATAACACATGTGGAAAGTTTGGAACTACCGAAAAAGGAGCAAATCAAGCCTTCGATTGAAGAACCACTGCAGCTGGAACTAAAGTTACTTCCGAACCATCTCAGGTATGCATTCTTAGAAAACTCTTCTAATTTACCTGTGATTATTTCTTCGTCGCTAACATTGGAGCATGAAGATAAGTTGCTGAGAGTGTTATGAGAACACAAGAAAGCCATTGGCTGGACTATAGCAGACATTCGAGGCATTAGTCCATAATTTTGCATGCACAAAATTCTGATGAAGGATGAGTACAAAGCCACATTGGAGCATCAACAGAGGCTAAATCCAATCATGAAGGAGGTCGTGAAGAAGGAAATTATCAAATGGTTGGATGCTGGCATCATCTACCCTATCTCTGACAGCACATGGGCGAGTCCTATGCAATGTATGCCAAAGAAATGAGGAATTATTGTAGTCACAAATGAAAAGAACAAGCTGATTCCAACAAGAACGGTGACTGGATGAAGAGTATGCATGGACAACATGAATTTGAACAAAGCAACAAGGAAATATCATTTTCCGCTGCCATTCATTGACCAGATGTTAGATAGACTGACGGGACATGAGTTATATTCTTTTTTGGACGGATACTCAGGGTACAATTAGATTGCCATCGCCTAAGAAGATCAGGAGAAAACCACTTTTACATGTCTGTATGGTACTTTTTCTTTCCGTAGGATGCCATTTGGACTATGTAATGATCCTGCCACATTTCAATGTTGCATGATGGCCATCTTCTCAGACATGCTGGAATAAAGTATGAAGGTTTTCATGGATGATTTCTATGTATTTGGAGACTCGTACGATCACTGTTTGCAAAATATGGAACAAGTGTTACAAATATGTGAAGATACCAACCTGGTACTCAACTAGGAGAAATGCCACTTCATGGTGCCGAAAGACATCATCCTGGGACATCGGATCTCACAAAAGGGAGAGGTAGACAAAGCAAAGATCTAGACAATTTAAAAACTACCTCCACCATCATCTGTCAAAGGGATTCAGAGTTTTCTCGGACATGCAGGCTTTTACAAGAGATTTATCAAAGACTTCTCCAAGATTGCTAAACCTCTATACAATCTGCTAGAGAAAGAAGTGCCTTTCAACTTCACCAAAGAATGCCACGAAGCTTTTTAGATCTTGAAACATAAGCTGGTTTTTGCCCTCATCATAGTAGCACCAGACTGGACCCTTCCATTTGAGGTGATATGCGATGCTAGTGATTTTACTATAGGTACAGTTTTGGGACAACACAATGCAAAAATTTTCCATGCCATTTACTATGCCAGCAGAACTCTGAATAAAGCTCAACTCAACTACACAACCACTGAAAATGAGTTTCTTGCAGTTGTGTTTGCTTTTGATAAATTTCGCTCCTATCTGCTGGGTCCCTGAGTGGTAGTCTAGACAGATCATTTAGCAATCAAATCAAAGTGAAAAAAAATGATAAGCCCAGATTGATCCGTTGGGTGCTTCTACTGTAAGAATTTGACGTGGAGATCCGAGACAGGAAATGGACATAAAACCAAGTGGTAGATCACTTATTGAGGCTCGGGAATTGAGAAACAGCTGGCAATTAACTGACAATCAAAGAAACTTTTCCAGATGAATAGTTGTTTTCCATGAAATAGCAGGATGGCCCTTGGTATGCTGACTATGTAAAATACATAGTATCGGGAAAATGGCCGTTGGAATGGACTCATCAGCAACGAAAGAAGTTCTTCAAATAAGTCAAGTATTATGTCTGGGAAGAGTCGTACCTGTTCAAACGATGTGCTGGTCAATTATTGAGACGTTGTGTTCCACATGAGGAAGTTAATAGTGTCTTGCATCATTGTCATTCATCACCATACAGAGGACACTTTAGCGAAAATAAAACTACAGTCAAAGTCCTATAGTCAGGTTTGTTCTGGCCCACTCTTTTTAATATGCTTACTTATTTGCTCTACAATGTGACAGGTGCCAGAGAACGGGAAATATTTCGAGGAGAAATGAAGGACTTTTGTAAAATATTCTGGAAGTGGAAATATTTGATGTATGGGGGATTGATTTTATAGGACCCTTTGTTCCATCATTCGGAAACCTGTACATACTAGTTGCAGTAGACTATGTCTCCAAATGGGTTGAAGCCATAACACTTCCATCAAATGATTCAAAAGTGGTGATAAAATTCCTTAAAAAGAATAACTTCACTCGCTTCGGAACACCTCGGGCAATTATCAGTGATAGTGGCACACACTTCTACAACAGATACTTCGATGCACTCCTATCCAAATATGGAGTTACTCATAAAGTTGGCACTGCCTACCATCCACAGTCAAATGGCCAGGTTTAAGTTTCAAACAGAGAGATCAAAAGAATTTTGGAGAGAACCGTTGGATCAACAATGAGAGACTGGTCTACAAAACTAGATGATACATTATGGGCCTACCGGACAGCTTAAAAGACACCCATTAGTATGTCTCCATATCGAATGGTGTTTGTGAAAGCATGCCATCTGCCAGTTGAGCTTGAACATAAATCGTACTGGGCACTAAAGAAGTTAAATCTTGATCCACAAGCAGCAAGAGAGAAATGATTCCACCAACTCAACGAATTGGAAGAATTTCGTCTACAGGCTTATGAGAATGCCAGACTATAAAAAGAAAATACCAAGAAATGGCATGAACGAAAAATAGTGCACATACAACTGGAATCAAAGCAGCAGGTGTTGGTATACAATTCAGGGTCAAAACTTTTCCCTGGAAAGCAAAAATCGAGGTGGTCAGGTCCATTTGTGATTACTCAAGTTTTACCATACGGAGCTGTTAAGTTACTTGATCCCAACATTAATGATACATTCAAAGTTAACAGCCAGCATGTCAAGTACTACTGGGGAGACTCATTTGAGCAACAAAAAGAAAGTGTCACACTTTCAGATCCAGCCTAACGTTCGGGCAATCATGTCTAGCTGACGACGTTAAACTTAGTGCTAGTAGGTAGGCAGCCCATGCAATTTGTGTATATATTCATATTTGGTGTGTTTTATTTTTGTGTTTTTAATTTTGTAGGTAAAGTCACATTTCAAAATGGAAGACGTTCTCGTAAATCTTCATAAGCATTTTCCTTCTCTCCCTCAAAGCTCTCTGATGAAGGTTTACAAAGCTCGCTTGGAACGAATGAGACTTCTGATGAACAAAGGTATTCCTAATGACATTTTTTGGATTATTGAAGCACGGGTCCGATTGGCAGGTGAGTCATCTGACTCTTTTGTATCATATATGCCTGGTTTAGGAAGAAATTGTTGGGGTTTCGGCGATGGGCGTGGCAGAAGCGCGGTTCGGGTGAAATCGTATTTTAAAACTTTTCAAATACCGAATAAATTATTCAATATCTAATATGAATAATTTATTCATATTTCACCTAAACCTATTTATTCAATATCAAATATTGACATAAATAAGGTTGAAACTTCGTGAAACTTTTACGAAAATCATTTTTCCGCAAAATGACGCAAAACTCATTTTCCATTAAACCGACCACGCGACACTTATGGGGACTGCCCAGGTCAGCCCCAATAGTGTTAGGGCAGTTCATGGGCTGCCTCAACAGTGACGAACTCACTGTTTGGATAGCTGTCACCCGGTTGGCTCAAAATCCACTCGGTAACGCCATTTTTTTGCCATTTTCGCTTATTTCAACTCAGAAACACTTTTCGACAATTGTTCCAACTCCCAAAACACATCCAATACATCCATAAGACATAAAATTCATCACCAAAACAGAACTAACTCTAGGTCTGGTCCAGAACATAAATTCATCAAATTTTCATGCTTTAATCCAACTTTTACAAGATTAATCTAATTAATCAAGACACCAACTAAAGTCACCACATATGAACAACTCAAGAAAAATTCTAGGTGCTATAAGAGTGGTCATAATACTCTAGAATATCAACTCATCAACAATTGATCAAATTGGCATAAATCACTTCACACATGCATAAATCCTTCCAATTCATCCACCAAACTATAAAGCCCCAAATTCTAAGAAAAAGGGAAACCCTAGAATCCATCTAGCTTAACTAAGAACATGAAACAAACTTTTAAGCTTGGGGATATTGAATATTACCTATAATTCTTCAATTTCCTAAAGCTTTATTCTTGATTTTTCCTTTTTTCCTTCCTTGAATCATCAAAGATAACTTGAGAGCTAATTTGGTGTGTGTTTCGGTCATGTGCTTCCATTAAAAGCAAAAGAAAAAATTTTCATTTTAAAAAGAAGAAGATGACCGACACTTAGGGGCTTTTTAGGCATTTTAGTGATTTAAATCAATTAGTTAAATATTAAGCTTTAGTCTTGGCAAATCAAATTTGGACAAATTTTAGCTTAATAAATTCATGCCATATGTTCCAATTATATATCACCATTTATCATACTAATTATGACAAATGGATAAGACATTTAATTTTTAATTTTTAATTATTTAATTATTTAATAATTAAATAACTAAATAATTAAATAACATCCATATATGTATTTTATTTACATTAAATAACAAATACATATATTTATGGCATGTGTCAAAATCTCATTTGACGAATAATTAATGTGTATCTAATCGTATTACGTATCAAATACAAATACACAATAATTTTTATCGGACAAAATCCTCAAATGCATGTGTTATTGTTTAACCGATTAAACGATCAGAATTAACTCATTTAATCTGGTGAAGTATTATTCATATCGAGTAGCCCAAGTGCTCAACGAGTACACTTCATATTGTGGGACTCTCTAAGTTTAGGATTATCCGTCACGAAATCCAATTTCGTGTCCATAATCCACCCACTCATGGATTATGACGACCACGGATAATCTCGCTAGACTATGCAAGACGAGGTAATAGCATACGTATAATCCCTCCGTCACAGGCTATCCATATTATACCTGGGATATATATGAGAACGTCAAATTCGTTCGGTATAATATAGTCGACTTTCATTTTACAATCTCTAAATAACACTCGGAACTGATTTTTGAAGTTATACCATGGCCATGGATTTACTAGATCATAAACACGTGCGGATGCCTATGCCCTGTATACAGGACTAACAGATCATATCTTGATACACACTGGATATCATGAGCATCAATCCACACCCAAGGAACAAACGGAGGTCTGATCATGAATAGATAATTGATGTGACTGCCATCAAAGTGTGGAGGATAACTCATATATCCCACTGTGGTATCTCAAGTCGAAGGACCACTATGCTCGCTCAACTCGAGAAGATTCCTATTGACGTTGGTGTACCATCTATTAGGAAATCTTCAGTGAGTCGTTCAGTGTTTTATTAAATAAACACCTACATGTCTATACGAGTCTCTCGAGACTCATGGTTCACTAGGATAAACTATCGGACCAAGTCACGATATACGACATGTACTGGTCTCAACGGATCTTACTAACCGACCTGTGTTATTAAATCTTGACCATGAACTTTATTTAAGGATATACATCTTATAGTGTGCTTCCCTATGTCAATTACAAACTACATTGTAACTGTGCACTACATTGTAAATCCTAGGGTCTTTGTCTAATATACATGTATCACTAAATCAGATTTAGTTTCGATCTAATTATAATCAGATATCTAATCGTAATTATATCGAATAAATGTATAAAAGACAAGGGTGCTACCATTAAATTAAGTAATATTATGGAAAATAGAATTGCTCGTATTTATGAATCGGACATAAATACGATCCGAATTGGCACTCTGAGCACCAACCCTAATAGAAGTACCTCTGCTAAAAAAATAAGGGCTAAAAGAATGGGTGTTTGCTATAAATGTGCACGCATGACATGTAATACTCGTTGTCGTTTTTTAGGAATGATGTCTGATAACCGCGAAGATAAAATTAAATTCATTAGGGATGGCTTGAGTAAGGAGTCATTAGATGACATGTCATTGACTTTTGAGACGCATCCCAGTGGATATGTGTATCACGCGATTCACATGTTACATACACAATTTCGAAAAGAAATACAACAATTAAGTCGCGGGAATCTGACTCTAAAAGACCTTGTTTGTCAATTTATAAGAAAATTGGATGGGAAGCTTGTCCCTGATGCATAGACGTCATTCAAGCCGTTACTTCCTGTATATATTATTATCTCTTAGTATTTATCGAATAATTTTAATTTGTTTTGTTATTTTCTTTTATTTTCTATGACAGGATCCAGACATTGTGACTCTCACGATATATTTTACTGTTTAGCTAATAATTGTCATTTGGAAAGTACTAGTGCTATTATTACTCACTCTTTTTCAGGTTCTATAAATTGAGCTCATCATAGCACTTTTGAAGACATCCAGAGTTCAAAAAAATGGAAGCAACTTCAAGAAGACGAGTTGTAAACATTTGTGTGTTTTGCGGTACAAGTGTTGGTTCTAAACCCGAGTACGTTGAGGCAGCACATGAATTGGGTAGAGTCATAGCTGAAAGGAATATCCACCTAGTAAATGGCGGTGGCAATCTTGGACTAATGGGGATTGTTTCAAGGGCTGTACAGGAAGGAGGCAGTCAAGTCTTGGGAATCATCCCAAAACCTTTGGCGGAGGTGAATCTTATAGGACCATCAAACATAGAGGAACTTATCATGCCAAGTATGTCCGAGTGACTTGTGGAAATGATTAACCGTTCTGATGCTTTTATTTCTTTGCCAGGTGGCTTGGGTACAATGGAGGAAATTTTTACAGTGTTATCTTGGAAGAACTTGAATATACATCAGAAATCGATTGGACTATTTAATGCTGATGGATTTTATGATTTTCTTTGTGTATTTCTCGATGATGCCCGGAGAAATGGGTTCGTGTCAAAACATGTAAAAGAAATCCTATTCACTGTCAGAACTACCAATGATTTAATTGACCAACTTTTAGCCGTTGAACCACAAATTGACCGTATCCTTTCCGAAATAAACTGGTATGATAATGATCGTGGTAAGAAGCGTCGGATAAATCTGGATCTTAACCTTTAATTTTCATTTTAAATGTAGAATTTCAGTTAACCAGGTACTATTTTCTAAACTCTTCTTCTACTTTTTAGACATTGGGGACAATGTCTCAATTAGATTTGGGGGATGGGAGGGGAATAGTTTACTAGTATCTTGTTTTTATTGTGTTGTTGTTATTTGATTTTTAGTCAAAATTTTTCCAAAAAAAAAAAAAATTCATAATTCAAAATAAAAAAATTCATAATTTTTTTTTTTTTTTTGTTTTTAACTTGACTAATCTGGTGAAATTGGTGTGAGATAGCTGTGTAAGGAATTTCCACTCCTGAGACGTATCTCAATCTATTTCGTAATAAGTTAATTTTTGTTTATTTCCTTTTGAATTATTTAATTTGTGAATTCTCCATAAAACTGACTAAATTGGATCTTCATATGCTCAGTTGACAGGTATTATCAAATGCATAGTAACATACAACCATGAGTTGTAATTGAAAAGTTTATAATATTCAGTGCTTTAGTTTTAATGGAAGAAGCATAAAAAAATGATGGAATAAAAAAAATTTATATCAATAAATTAACATCTGAGATTCGAGTAATTATGTCTGTAGGGGTGTTTTAACACCTAGTGCCCTAAAACCAACTGGTTTGGGAGTTTGGGAGTCACTGACCCAAAACTCGCTACATGGATTGAATTTGTTATATAAATATATATATATATATATCTGAAATCCGAGTAATTAAGTCTGTAAGGGTGTCTTAACCCCTAGTGCCCTAAAACCAACTGGCTTGGGAGTCACTGGCCCAAAGCTCGCTATATGGATGAAAGATATTGTATATAAATAAAAAAAAATTACATTGCTTAAAAAGGTGTGAATTCTGATATAACTTTAGGAAAAAAACATTACTCTCTTTTCAACTACACTTATGAATATTGTAGGTACAATGAGTTGATTAATAATTTGTTGGTTGTGTATATGAAGAATGGTAAAAATAATATGAGAGTTTACTTATTCGGTAATTTAGAAAGAAAGAAAACAACTATTAACTTGGATAAGAAGTTTCATTTGTTTAGTCACTAACTTGTTTATTCTCGTTTCTCTTGTCTTTTTGCTTTTGTGTGCATTACAATGACGTTTGTGGGTATCGTTGCTGTAAGCCCTCACGAGACTACAACTCGTCAACTAGGGACACCAAAGGGTTTAAAGGCTTGTTGCATACGCTAAATGCAACTGTGATCCCTACGAAAGTGGCTTAGTTTAATTTTATTTTAAGGTTGTTTATTGCATTTTATTTTATTGTTTTGCTCGAGGACCAGCAAAATGTTAGGTTTGGGGGTGTGATAAGCGGTAAATATATCAATATTTACCATCCCTTTTACTTAATATTTTGTATATTTTCTTGAGTTTTGTGAATATTTTGATGTGTTTTGTGTTAATTTGTAGATAAATAAAATAACAGGACTCTCTGGAATCAAATCAGGGCCAAAACATTGAAAAACGAACAAAAAGGGCAAAAATGTAAATTTTATGCTAAAATGCATCATTTACTAAAATGCATTGTTTACTGAAATGCGCTGTCTGCTATCATGCACCACTAACGTGCACCAGACACGTGTCAAAATCAGATAAGCTTGCTATCATGCGCACATGCTAACATGCGCCTTCCACGTGTCAACATCACATCAGTCTTGCACACGTGCGCTAGACACGTGTCATCATCCCATACTACCGATAATACACGTCATTGCTTACGTGTACGTCACGACGTGAACAACTTTACGCGTCACAACGCTGAGCCAATATTTTATAGGCCGGACACATGTCATCATTGTGTTGAATGAGTGGCTGTCGCGACACGAAAGCTATGTTGCGTTGCGACGCGCATGACATATTTTTCCCTATAAATAGAAGCTGAAATCAGAAGGAAAATCCATACCTTCTTCTGGGGAATTCCTTAAGAATACTAAGAAGATTGTATATTGTTTGTTTATTTACAGCTTTCTATATTTAATTTTATGCAATAGTATTTTCTTTACTTTACTTTTCAGTCTTTATTTTTACTGTTCAGTATGAGTAGGTAACTCCCCTCTACTGGGGTGAAAGGTTAAGCTTTTATTACTAATATTTAGATTAATCTTCCTTAATTATAATATATAAACTATTTAAAACCTCAATTAAAGGGATACCGCCTTTATGGTCGGTTGGACTTAATTAAATTTATTTTAACCTGACTAAATTGAATACCGCATTTATGGTCGGTTGGAATTAATCTTAAATTTGATTTAATCAGGATACCGTCTTTTTGGTCGGTTGGTAATATCATGCAAAGTTAATATATTATAATAAGAGAGATATCTAAAATAGAAGTAATAAGAGTGGATCCTCTAACCCCCGACATTTTCTTTCTTGCTTTATTCACCTTTTTAATTTCCAAGCTTTACTTTATATCATTTACTTTATTTAAGCTTTTACTAGTCCTAGATATGTGTTGTGACTAAACCTGTTATCTGGGGTTGTGATGAATTCCAATATCACCGGTTTATAAGGGTTATTTTGTGTCTTGAGTAATTTATTCATTCTTAAGCTTAATGCTTCTTGTTAACTGGCCATTAATAAGATTGATCTGGTAAACTTAAAATGAACTTGACGAATGGATTTTAGGTTCCAGCCTTAGACTTAATAGCCCACGATCTCCTTTAAGGATTAGATACCCCTTAATAGATTTCCTTCCAGGATAGATATATACAAGTCGGGTGGGGTGTAGACATTGCATTTTTACATAAGCCCGATGATGAGCCTCGTATGGAGGCACTACCTGAAAAGTTGCCGAAGTTGCGAAAAACGAATGCGGGAAGGAAGGAAAACCTCCAAAATTAGCCCATCATTACATTTGGACTCACTAGCCAGCCTCAGATTCGCTCAGCCGCTGTTTCAAACCTTAGCCTCGGACAAGCCCCAAACACCGACAACCGTTCCATTGCCCTGCAACCCATACAATCGCCCAAGGCCCATGCAAACCTCCCATGCACGCCCAAACCTTCCCAAATAGAGAAAATCTCATGCAATTCATATGTCAAAATCCCTCATCAACACCTTCCAATTTAACAATATTTGAAATCCCATGAAATTCACATGCTAAAATGCCCTCAAATCACTTTCCCATTTAGTGAGATTTTGGGGATCCCATCTAATTTAACAAGATTTGGGATATTCTCATCACCAAATATATGAGATTGTATCCCAAAATAATATATTCCCCAAATCAATGTGAGATCCTTTCAAAACATTATAAAAGGGACACCAAATCATCACAAGGAAAAAGGTTCACACGGCAATAATAATAAAAAAAAACTAGGCTCTCTTTTCTTACACTTTGGCGTGAACCATCACCAACAAAATCTTATGGACTCTCTTCACTTCTTCTTCTTTAAGTCATCACCGAAACACACCACCATCAACTAGCCATCATTGAAAACCCTAACCACCAAAACCAGCCACCACTGAACAAACAACAATAAAACCAAAACCAAAAATAGCATCCCATTACTGAAAAACAAACAACAAAAACCCTTCAACCTCCGAAACAAAAATAGTAATAAAACAACCTTTCAACCACCGAAACACAACAGCCAACAACCAGCCCAAAAAACCGTGAAAAAAAAACCATCCAAATCACCCAAAAACAGCCAGCAAAGACAACCAAAAAATCGTAAAAACAACAAACAAAAACCGAAAATAGCAAGCACCAAAACAGCAGCCCCAAAATCATGAAAACAGTAACCAAAACAACCACAACAGCAGCCCCAAAACCATGAAAATAGCAACCAGAAACGGAAACCAGAAAATAGAAAAAACAGCAACCAAAAAAATACTAAAAAAGCAACAAGAAATAGTAAAACAGCAACCACAAAATAGCGAAACAGCAAGCAGAAATAGCGAACCAGAAACAGCGAACCAGCAATCCTTTCGGCGACGGCCTAACGCACTTCCGAAAAAAGTAACTTAAAAGGTAAGACATGAGGGCACCCTTACTACATTTATTTTCATAGTTCCAGACTGTAATTATTCCTAGAACATGCCAAGATCGTCTAGGAGTGATTTGTGTGTGAATAAAATCAAAAGAGTTGCGGAAAATACTCACATTGATCGAATAAGTTCAAAACTTTTTATGCATTTCGGTGGAAGCTCCAAGTCCTTCTTGAGTGTTTCCAACACTTGGGTGAGTTTCCCTATCACCTTGATTCAGTCCTTGATGTGCTAGCAAGAATAAAAATTGAAAGAAAAATTTCTCCTCCAAGAAGAAACTCATTCGGCCAAGAGAGAAGAAATTTGGGAGAGATGAATAGTTACTTGTTTCAAAAACAAAATGTGGGTTAATATGGTTTCCAAAACCATGTTGGTTAAAAGCAAGTGGTTTTCTAAAAACCATTCACTTTTGCCAATTACCACCATCATCTTGTGACATATTGATGTGAGTGGTGGGTCCTACCCAATTAAATTCAAAATTCAAGTGGGATTAGACAACACACTTCGGGCTCGGGTTCACTTAATCTGATTAAATGAATTTTCCGTCGTGACATAATTAAATCCAATTTAATTAAATAATAGTGCCTCACAAAATTATTACGAAAGTCGCTCGTGAATTAATTCCAAATTAATTCGTTCGCTTGAATTAAAATCTAATTTTAATTCCGCTATGAAATCCGATTTCATTTAATATATCTAATATATTATTTTAGCCCAATTTAAATAAATTAAATAGTAAAATCCAATTTAACTATTAAATTTATTTTACCGATTAATTCTAAATTAACCGCGTTCTCTCTACTTGACGAATTTAATCCCAGATAAATTCTCGACGGAATTAATCCTAGATTAATTATTTCTCTTTTAATTAATCCCAGATTAATTTATTACCGTAATTAATCCCAGATTAATTTTCCCTCTCATAATTAATCCTAGATTAATTTTCTGTTCGAGTCAAATCTCAACGGTGAATCTTTGGGAAGTGACCCAAGAGATCCATGGATATGTTGGAAGTAAATACGGTCATCGGACTATCCGAATACGTGCATACCCGGTACCACGTTCTCACCGATTTAGAAGACATGGTTGACTTCTAGCAAAGCACCGTGCCTACCCAATTCTCCATAAATATTCTTTAAAGGAATATGTAATCTTTGTTAGGCGTAGTATACGTAGTATTGCGTATTACGATCCAGTATCGAATGTCACATGCTAGGACTGGGACTGGAATTATGTGTACCTCGTACGAAACATATATCGGATCACTAGCAACTAGTCTCTATAATTGGTTAATCATGACCTTGTCATATTATCCCGATAGCCGCAGCATACAAGAGTACCAGTTCCGTATCCTGCGTGATCATCATCTCCATATGAATGAAGTGATACTTCCATCTTGACATCACACCCAATACACTACGATTCTTAGTATACCAGAAGAGGCGTACACAGAACCTATTAAAGCCTCGGATGACCAAAACCAAAGTATAGTGATTGTTGCAAGTACTAGCGATGTAAGTCTCAAGTTAAGACCAAATACACCTACCCAGATTCGGATTCCCATAGACACATAGTCATATTACCAATGGGTTCCGAGGGGTCTATCCAGAGCGAAGCTGTTTCCGTACCATCGGTAAACAGAACCTCCTATTACACTTGCATGAGTATCTAATACCAAAATATACGAGAACTATGCCGTTACGCTTCCATAACGCGCACAAGTGTAATACTAGTCTATTCCGCATTATCGATGTCCAGTCTCGATAATACTACGACTAGGGATATTTAATGATTAAACCTTAGTGGATTAATATTGTCTCATATCATATTAATCTGGTACTAATCTTATGGAATTTTATCATTTATGTATCTCGGTAATCCAATTACAAATGATAAAAGAGTAATTTCCTTTGTCACATAGTTAATTTGTACAACAACGCCATGTTCTGTACAAATAGTGATGCTATGGGTCATAATTGTCCAACAATCTCCCACTTGGCCTATAGCCAATCACTCAAGTGTCCTACATCTGAACTATGTAAAGTTCGCTCAAACTTCTGCTGAGAAACAGCTTTCGTCAGCGGATTTGCAATGTTATCATCTTATGCGTTTTATTCGATCATCGCATCGCCACGATTTATGATCTGACGAATCAGATGAAATAGTCGAAGCATATACTTAGATTGTTGACGAGACCGTAATTCTTTAGCCTGTGCTGTAGCCTAGCTCAGCTGCTAACAGAACTATACCTAATCCAATTAGGATTACATAGGTCCAAAATGCTTCTTTTGCTGCCTCAGCTGCAGCAATGTTCCGCTTTTGTTATTTATTCGGCAACTGTATCTTGCTTGGAAGATTTCCAGCTCACTGTTCCGTTATTCAAACTAAATATGTACCCTTATTATGACTTAAAATCGTCTTTGTCGGTTTGGAAACTTACACCGGTGAACCTAGTCACCTCAAGTTCTCATTTCCCCATATTCCCAAAAAGAATCCTTAGTTCGTCCAAGATACTCAAGGATGTTCTTTATATTAATTCAGTGACCATCACCTAGATTGGCTTTATTGCGTCTACATATGCTCAAAGCATATGCGACATCACGTCACATACATCTAAAACATGTACGAACTCTGGGAGGGTTGTCAGTGGCATTCTAGATCTATCCCAGTAGATCTTTATTCCTAGAATAAAGCCTGCTTCTCCCAGGTATTCCATGGAGAATTTTAATGAAAGTCAAGCTTTCACCGATTATTTTATGGAATGGTATTGCTAAGAAGCAATGCATTATCAATTATAGGACATTCACTATCAGTGCGCTCCAACTAACATTCTTATATACACAAGAATTATATTCATTTTGAATGAAATCATATACCATTATGATCTTATCAAAATGTTGGTTCCAAGAACGCTATGCTTGCTTCAATCCATAAATGGCACGAAAAAATCATCAGGATGTTGTAAACATCCTCCAAAAGGTTTTCATTTAAGGAAATCGGTTTTTGATGCTCAGCTGCCATTTTTCATAAACGAAATATGCAGCACTAGCAAGCATTATCCAAATGGATTTAATCATGGCAACAGGTGAAAAAATTTCATCGTAGTGGACACTATATCATTGAAGATATCCTTTCTATACAAGCCTAGCTGTGTACATTTGTATGTTGCCATCCATGTATGTCTTCCTTGAAGACACATTTAGTACCAATAGGCACAATTCCTTCTGGTACATCAACCAGTGTCCAAACTTAGTTGGTATACATGGAATCCATTTCGGACTTTATGGCACTTTGCCATAAAGGAGTCGTACCTTGTATCATTTCCTCATACGTAGCCGGTTCGTCTTCCTCAATAAGATTAATATCTACATGAGGTGAGATCAGAAACCCATACCTCCCAGGTTGTTTTCTGACTCTCTCTGACCTACGCGGTTCTTGTGTATTCGAAGATTATTGGTACAGTTTCATCCCTGATGAACTGTTGGTGTTTCGTGAGGACTCGGTGCCTGGAACTGTATTACTCCGATTTTCATCGAGTTCTACTTTCCTCCCACTTACCACTGCATTCAGGTATTCCTCTTAGGAAAACCGCATGGAGAGCAACAATTACATTATTCTCTTGTGAGTTGTATAAGTACTATACTTTGGTTTCCCTAGGACAACCTACAAATATACACTTATTCGATTTGGGTTCTAGTTTGGTATCATCCAAACATATGCCCAGAATTCCCAAATCTTCAGGAGTGAGAAACCCAGTTTCTTTCCTGTTCATATCTAATATGAAGACTGTCTAACAGATTTTCATGGAACCTTATTCAAAATAAGTATTGCACTGTTCAATGTGTATCCGTAGAAGGAAATTGGTAGCTTAGAGCGACTCATCATTAACCTTACCATGTCCAACAAAGTTTGGTTACTCTGTTCGGACACACCGTCAGGATGAGGTGTCTCGGTAAGAGTCTACTGTAAAAGAATACCATACTCTTTCAAGTAATCTTGAAACTCATATGTTTAAGTATTTTACATTATGGTCCGACCGTAATGTTTTTAATACTTTTATCGGTCTGTTTTCTTACTTCGTGTCGAAACTCTTTGAATTACTCAAAAGTTCCTGACTTGTGTTTCATAAGATACACATAACTGTAACGCGATGCCATATCCGTAAAGTTTATGAAGTATTCATCTCCACCTCTAGCCTAGCTAGACATGGGCCCACTTACGTCACTATGAACGAGGGCTAACAGATCGGTGGCACTTGCACTTTTACCAAGTAAAAGGTGTTTTAGGCACTTTGCCTAATAAACTAGATTCGTAGACATCATTTGAATTAGAATCAAATCTGTCCTAGTATCCACTCTTTGAAAGTGTGGATATACGAGTCTTGTTAATGTGTCCCAGATAACAATGTCACTTTTAAGTCTCAATAGATTTATTCAGTTTGAGCTTTTGTTTGTCATATTATATGTTTGAGATTCATTTATATTCAAAATATAAATATTGTTATTCATATCTAATGTGTATATCTCAATATCATCTTTATAAACAAAACATCTAATGTTATAGAAATAAAGGTATACCCACAACAGGTTAAACTAGATACAGAGATAATGTTCCTAGTCAAACTAGATACATTATAACAATCACCTAATTTAAGTACATGTCCAAAGGGCAGTTCCAAAACTTAGGTTCCCACAGCCAAAATAACGACTCTCGTCCCGCTTCCAACTTATAGGTCGATCTCAACTGAAGCCAGTCTCCTGCTAATCAGCAGATCTCGCACATCAGTACATATATTTATGTACCACATCCAGTATCTAAAATCCAATTTTAAAACCAGCAGTGGACATGTTTATAACAAACATACTTGAAGTCGGAACATTGTTCCACCTTCAATTTCTTCATGTCGGCCTTGTCCATACACGCTTCCAGTGACCCCGTTTGCCACAGTTTAGGCAGACATCTTTGGTATGTCATTTGTCTTCCCAGAAGACTGTGACGATTTAGCCTTCCCTTTTTCTTCACACCCCCAGAAGCCTTCGACCAAGCCTTGGCCTTATGGGATGTCGAATTAAGATGTGCCTTGCGCTTCTTGCCCTTTTGCAAGCTCTGGTTCAGTCTCCTTGAGCATAGCCATTAACTCTCCAAGAGTTTTCTTATTTAAATTAGTACTTCTAAGATCTAAGAATAGATCTATGAAGATCCTTCAATTTCAATATCATACTATAAGGATCTAATCCTTAGTTTTGACGAAGAAATTAAGGAGTCGTTGTGGCAAGCATAACAGGTTGATCACTAAAGTTATCATCACCATGAGTCTTCCAAAGATCATGCTCCACTATTTGCTCAACTCCAGGCTCAGGCCTAAGATGTCACTCTATCAAATAAAGTAACTTCTCGGCTCCCAAGTGTTGGACAGTTATGACCCATAGCGTCACTATTTGTACAGATCATGGTGTTGTTGTACAAATTAACTATGTGACAAAGCAAATTGCTCTCTTATCATTTGTGATTAGATCACCAAGATGTATAAATGATAGGAGGTCCTTATGATTAGTTCCTGGATTGAGATGATATGAGACAGTATCAATCCATGAAGGTTTAATCATTAAATATCTATAGTCAGAGTATTATCGAGATTGGACATCGATAATGCGAAAAAGACTAGTATTACACTTGTGCGCATTGTGAGGGCATAACGACATAGTTCTCATATATTTGGGTATAGGATACTCATGCAAGTGTTTGCGAGCGCACTCGCATTGCGAACTTAAGTGCGGCTCACAAGTCACATCAAGCGTCAAATCACTAGTCGCATCAATCGTCAAATCATTAATCACTTTGAGTGATGTGACAACTTTTCACTTGATTGATTGATTGATGTAAATAGTGATGTGAGTGGTTGATACCATTTAATGCTATTTTGGAGCCAAATTTTGTTGACCTTTTTGAAAGGCTTTTTACAAAATATTTGGTACATGTTTAATTTGTTTTTGGAAATGAATTAAGACATACACAACTTCCATCTCTCTCTCTTTTTACACGTTTTTGGAGCCAAAAACTTCTCCCTCTCTCCCTCGGCCTAGGGCCAATTTCTTCTCTTGTTTTTCTGTCAAAAACCGAAACTCGAGGAGAAACCATGGTGATTTTATGGCAAAATTACCAAGTGCTAGCACACCAAAGAGTACATACAAAGGTGATAGTGAATTAATTTCATGAGCATGGAATCACCATTATCAAAAGCTTGGAGCTTGGAGCTTGGAGCACATTTGGAGGACAATGACCGAAATTTTGAGGACCAAAATTCTGCCACTGCCGAGACCACCTTGGAGGGAGAAAAGAATTTTTTTCTTTGTCGCATCACCTCAACCGATCGATGTAAGTATTCTGCAACTTCTTCGTGTATTCGCATGTTGTTTCATTGCTTTATTCGATCCCCGGGACCTTAGAGAAACCCAACAATGGTATCAGAGCGAGTAAAAAGCATGAAACTTGATTTAGGGTTAAAATTGGGTAAATTGATTTTGAGCATGATTTGGTTAAATTGTTTGATTAAGTATGTTTAAATGTTGGTCAATTGAAGTTTGATTGGATCAATTTCATGAAATATTGTTTGGAACAATTTTGCCCAAAAATATTGGCTTGGCCGAATATGAAGTTTGCCCTAATGTCTTAGAATTTTTAATTTTTGATTTATTGGATGACTTGAAATCAATTGGGAATGTTGATTTAATGTTGAATTGGATTTAATTGGATTGAATTCGAATTGGACATAAAATTGCCCAAATTGCCGAGACATGTAAGCATGTATATGGGTTTGATTTTTGTTAAAATGTGTTGGACATGTTTTAATGTTGATAAGCATAATTAATTAGGCTAATTGGTGTTTTGGAAATATTGATTTGGTTGATTTATTATGGTTTACACTTTGAGTAATTAAATTATGAATTTGGAATTTAATTATGTTGGGCTTAAATTGGATTTGGGCTTGAAAAGTTGTTATTGGGCTTTAATGGGCTTGGTTGTACCAAGATTGGTTTAGGCTAAATTGGTTGGATCCAATTGGGCCCAAAACCATATCCATAAAGTCCAATTATGACTTAATGGACCTTTAATATTTTAATTGGGCCTAATGGGCCTAAATTGATTTCTAGGCTTATGGGGTTATTCATTGATTGGGCTTTGGTTATTGGGTTTGACCCAAGTTGACCAAAAGTCCATGCCTTAAGAAATTAATTAAAAGCCCATTAGACTTTAATTAAATTAACATTGGATGTTAATAGGGCTTTGAGACCCGTATCGGTTAGATCTAGAATCTAAGTCGTAAAGGTTCGTTAATAAAGTGTAATATTTAATTTGGAATTAAATAGCGAATTAGTATTAAATACAAATTAAATTGGATTTAATGTTGTAGTTTAATTTAATTCGAGAATTCGTACTTTGAGTACTGATTCGCAAAACGAGTTGGACTCGCGCAAAATCAAATCGTTGTTTGAACAGTGGATGATCACTAATATCAGATTAATTAATTGGATTAGATTGATTGATAACATGCTTGTGTGAATACATGGTTGCGATGCATGAATAATGTATATCGGATGGATATTAGAAGGGTGGGGCAATTTTGGAAATTGTTGTAATAAATTTAGAACTTATTAATAGGACCTGCGTGTCCAGCCTGTTACCTCCTTACTCTATGTATTTCTCTTCTCACCTATTCCCTTCAATGTAAATGAGGTTTCTTTAGAAGTGTTATGTAACGGGTAGAAGTTATACTTGTGCTAGCGGGAGAGAGGAAATGGAGAGATTTTTTCTAGGAATAATGTGTTAAGTATCCATCCGCATATCATTATTATTTTATTTACGCGCCTTATTATGTGTTTAGAATCCATGTTTAAGGGTGTATGATGATGAGACCTTAACAAGGATAATAAATTGGTTGCCAATTTACACGCGAAAAACCCTCACAAAATATTAAGCGTTTTTCCTTCCATTGAGTGATTCTTACTCAAGATCCAAGACTGGCATTGGTTTGTTGGCCAAAGTCAAGGCCTTTGTCCGTCGAAGATGTGTTTGATTCATGAAGGCTTTGTTCCATATTGGTGTCTTGTCCAAGTTGTGATTTGTTGGCCAAAGTCAAGATCACTTCTTGTCCATCGACATTGATTACGAAGCTTTCGAAGGTCAATGGGTTCCGCTTAACTGGGATCATTAAGTTTGTTGTGCCAAAGCCAAGACTTAGTTGATTCAGAGGAAAAAGGTTAGGCAATATATTGGATATATTGGCATATATAAGATATATGTTTCGGACTTGGATGTCCACCTACTGGATCTAGGAATTGGATGAGATCCAATTGATCTTAGAAATCTACCTAGTTAATTATCATACAATTTTTTGGCCAAAGTCAAGATTGTGTGACATTTAACAGGATCCTAGCCCACTAGGAAACAAGGTTTCCCGAGTACTCGACAGAGGGTTAGAGGCTCGCCGAAAAATAGTGGGAGGCAAGTATTAAATTTGCAATATTCGTTTAGTAACTTGCCATACGCGCTCATTTCAAATATTACGTCAAATAAATTAATATATTAGTTGGACTAATAATTAATATTGTTTTAATAAACAGTTGGACTGTATTCAAACTATTTCAATTAATAGTTGATTTTATAATTGGATTATAGTAATCAATATAATTGAATTAACCTATTAAAATTATAGTTGATTATATAGTTGGACTATAATAATCAATATAATAAATAGTACTTGAAATTGTTGATTAAATAGTTGGACTATTAGAATCAAGATAAAATTGAAAGATTGGTGTTTAAAACATAATCCTGGGTGAAAATGTCTTTAAACGACTTTAATTTTCAAATTGGGAATAAAACTTCAGGATGGTCCTGAAAACTAAGAAGTTACTTTATTTGATAAAATAACATCTTAGGCCTAACCCAAGAGTTAAGAAAATAGTAGAGCATAATCTTTGGAAGATTCATGTGATGATAACTTTAGTGCTTAATCCAATAAGCTTGCCAAATAGACTCCTTAATTTCGTAATCAGAACTAAGGATTAGATCCTTATAGTATGATAATGAAATTGAAGGATCTTCATAGATCTATTCTTAGATCTTAGAAGTACTAAATTGCAATAGTAAACTCTTGGAGAGTTAATGGCTATACTCAAGGAGTCAAAGCCAAAGTTTGCAATAAGGCAAGAAGCGCAAGGCGCGCATCTTATTTCGACATTCTGGAAGGCCAAGGCTTGGCCAAAAGCTTCTGGGATACCGAAAAGGGCAAAGGCAAAATCATTATAAGGGTATATGATTTAATTCAAAACGAAAATGATTCTTGTGTATATAAGGAGGTTAGTGGGAGCGCACTGACAATGAATGTCCTAAATAATGATGATATATCATTTCTTGGAAATGATATTCCCATAATACAATCGGTGAATCTAGGCTTTCAAGAAATTCTCCGTAGAATTCTTGGGAGAAACAACCTTTATTCTAGGAATAAAGATCTACTGGGATAGATTTAAAGTTGTTAATACTCTCTGAGAACTCGTACATTGAAAAATGTACGCGACCTGGTATCTCATACGATTTGAGCATATGGAGTCACAATCAAGCCAATCCAAGTGTTAGTCATTGGATTGATGTTAAGAACATCCTTCAGTATCTTAGAGGAACTAAAGATGCTGTCTTAAACTATGGAGAAGAAGAACTTGAAGTGACTGGGTTCACTGCTGCAAGTTTCCTAACAGATAAAAACGACTATAAGTCGTAACAACGGTACTATACAGTTTGAATAACGGAACAGTGAGCTGGAAATCTTCCAAGCAAGATACTGTTACCGAATAAACAAAAAAAGTGGATTAATGCTGCAGCTGAGGCAGCAATAGAAGCCTTCTGGATTGATAATAAATCTAATTAGATTAGAAATAGTTCTGTTAGCAGCTGAGCTATGCTACAGCACGGGCTAAAGAATTAATGGTCTCATCAACGATCCAGATATATACTTCGATTATTCATTAGATCCGTTCGGATCATACATCGTGGCGATGTGATGATCGTATAAATCGCGTCAGATGATAATCATGTAAATCCGCATACGAAAGTCTTTTCTCAGCAGTTAGAGCGAACCATACATAGTTCGGGTGTAGGACACTGAGTGACTGGCTATAGGCCAAGTGGGAGATTGTTGGACATTTATGACCCATAGCGTCACTATTTGTACAGATCATGGTGTTGTTGTACAAATTAACTATGTGACAAAGGAAATTGCTCTCTTATCATTTGTGATTAGATCACCAAGATGTATAAATGATAGAAGGTCCTTATGATTAGTTCCTGGATTGAGATGATATGAGACAGTATCAATCCACGAAGGTTTAATCATTAAATATTCCTAGTCAGAGTATTATCGAGATTGGACATCGATAATGCGAAAAAGACTAGTATTACACTTGTGCGCGTTGTGAGGGCATAACGGCATAGTTCTCATATATTTGGGTATAGGATACTCATGCAAGTGTAGTAGGAGGTTGTGTTTTACCGATGGTACGGAAAACAGCTTCACTCTGGATAGACCCATCGGAATTCCATTGGTAGTATGACTATGTGTCTATGGAAGTCCGAATCAGGGTAGGTGTATTTGGTCTTAACCTGAGACTTGCACCGCTAATACTTACGATAATTAATATGCTTTGGTTTTAGGTCGTCCAGGGCTTTAACAGGTTCTGTGTACGCCTCTGCTGGGTATATTGAGAATCGTAGTGTGTTGGGTGTGATGTCAAGACGGAAGTATCACTCCACTCGTAGTGGAGATGATGGTCACGTAGGATACGGAACTGGTTCTCTTATGTACTGCAGTCATCGGGATAAAGTGACTAGGTCATGTTTATCCGATTATAGAGACTAGTTACCAGAGATCCGATATGTGTTTCGTACGGGGTAGCCACAATTACAGCCCCAAACCTAGCACGTGACATCCGATACTGGATCGAAATACGCAATACTACGCCTGATATAGATCACTTATTACTGTAAGGATATTTCTGGAGAATTGGGTAGGCATGGCGCTTTGCTAGAAGCCAACCTTGTCTTGTAAATCGGTACAAACGTAGTACTAGGTACTTACGTGTTTGGATAGTCTGATGATCGGATTTACTGCCAATATATCCGGGGATCTCATGGGTCGCTTCCCGAAGATTCACCGATGACGTATGACTCGCACTTTATTAATCTGTGATTAATTAATGAGAGAGAGAAAATTAATCTGGGATTAATTACGGAGATATTTTATCTGGGATAAAATATTAATAAAGAGAGAGAACGATTAATTTGGAATTAATCGATAAGATAATATATTCGATATATTATATGAAATTGGATTTCGACGCGGAATTAAAATTAGATTTTAATTCGGGCGAACGAGTTAATTTAGAATTAATTTGTTAGCGACATGAATAGTGATTTTGCTAGGCATTATTATTTAATTGCGTTGCAACGGAAAACTCGTTAATTTGGAATTAGTGAACCCGAGCCCGGGAGTGTTTGCGAGCGCACTCGCATTGCGAACTTAAGTGCTGTTCGCAAGTCACATCAAGCATCAAATCACTAGTCCCATCAAGCGTCAAATCATTAGTCACTTTGAGTGATGTGACAACTTGTCACTTGATTGATTGATTGATGTAAATAGTGATGTGAGTGGTTGATAGCATTTAATGCTATTTTGGAGCCAAATTTGTTGACCTTTTTGAAAGGCTTTTTACAAAATATTTGGTATATGTTTAATTGGTTTTTGGAAATCAATTAAGACATACATAACTTCCATCTCTCTCTCTTTTTACACGTTTTTGGAGCCAAAAACTTCTCCCTCTCTCCCTCGGCCTAGGGCTAATTTCTTCTTATGTTTTTCTGTCAAAAAACGAAACTCAATGAGAAACCATGGTGATTTTGTGGTAAAATTACCAAGTGCTAGCACACCAAAGAATACATACAAAGGTGATAGGGAATTAATTTCATGAGTATGGAATCACCATCATCAAAAGCTAGGAGCTTGGAGCACATTTGGAGGACAATGACCGAAATTTTGAGGACCAAAATTCTGCCACTGCCGAGACCACCTTGGAGGGAGAAAAGAATTTTTGTTCTTCGTCGCATCGCCTCAACCGATCGATGTAAGTATTCTGTAACTTCTTCGTGTATTCGCATGTTGTTTCATTGCCTTATTTGATCCTCGGGACCTTAGAGAAACCCAACACAAGGACTATCCTGAGGTTCTATTCCCAATTTGAAAATTGAAGCCGCTTAAAGATATTTTCACCCAGGATTATGTTTTAAACGCTAATTTTTCAGTTATCTTTATTCCAATAGTCCAACTATCCAATCAACTATTTCGGGTACAATCGAATATAATGATTTCTATAGTCTAACTATATAATCAACTACAATTTGATTGGATAAATTCAAATATATTGATTACTAAAATCCAATTATATAATCAATTATAAATGAAGTAGTTTGAATACAGTCCAACTGTTTAATTAAACAACAATTGAATATTAGTCCAACTAATATATATATATATTTTTATGATGAAAAATGAAATGAGCGCGTATTGGCAAGTATCTAAACGAAATTGCAAATTTAATACTTGCCTCCCACTATTTTTCGGCGAGCCTCTAACCCTCAGTGGAGTACTCGGGAAACCTAGTTTCCTAGTGAGCTAGGATCCCGTTAAATAACATACAACCTTGACTTTGGCCAACAAATTGTATGAAACTTAACTAGTTAGATCTCTAAGATCAATTGGATCACATCCAATTCCTAGATCCAGTAGGTGGACATCCAAGTCCGAAACATATATCCAATATATGCCAATATATCTGATATATTCCCTAACCTTTTTCCTCTGAATCAACTAAGCCTTGGCTTTGGCTCAACAAGCTTAATGAAACCAGTTAAGCGTGACCCATTGACAGTTGGAAAGCTTCGTAATCGAGGCCGATGAACAAGAAGTGACCTTGACTTTGGCCAAAAAATCACAACTTTCCCAAGACGTACGATATGGAACAAAGCTTTCATGATTCAAACACATCCGTGATGGACAAAGGTCTTGACTTTGGCCAACAAACCAATGCCAATCTTGGATCTTGAGAGAGAATCACTCAATGGAAGGAAAAATGCTTAATATAAAATGAGGGTTTTTGTCACGATTTGGCAACCAATTTATTATCTTTAATTAGGTCTCATCATACACCCATAAGCATGCATTCTAAAAGCATAATAAGGCGCGAATAAATTAATAATGACATGCGGATGGATATTCAACAAATTATTCCTAGAACAAATCTCTTCATTTCCTCTCTCTCTCGCTAGCATTATTCATACTTCTACCTAATTACATAATACTTCTAAAGAAACCTCATTAACATTGAGGGAAATTGGTGAGAAGAGAAATACAATGAGATATGGAGATAATAGCCTGGACACGCAGGTCCAATTTAATAAATTTTAAATTTATTACAACAATTTCCAAAATTGCCCTCAACCTTCTAATATCCATCCAATATACATTATTCATACATACATCCAAGTATTCACACAAAGCATGTTATCAATCAATCTAATCCAATTAATTAATCTTTGATTAATGACCATCCAATGTTCAAACAACGATTTGATTTGTGTGAGTCCAACTCGTTTAAGAATAAATACTCAAAGTAAGTATTCTTGAATTATATCGAACTACAATTTTAAATCCAATTTAAATTATATTCAATACTAATTCATATTTAATTCCAAATTAAATAATTACACTTTCAATAGTGCCTTTTAGACTTGGATTCCAAATCCAATCTTAACGGGTCTCAAAGGCCCAATTAGTATCCAATACTATTCAATTAAAGTCCAATGGGATTTCAATTAATTCATTAGGCATGGGCTTTGGCAATTATGGGTCAAACCCAAGATGCCAAGGCCCGATTAGGAATCACCATATTCCAAAAATCAATTTAGGCCCATTAGGCCCAATTAAAATATTAAAGGCCCAATTATCTTATTTGGACTTTATGGAAATGGTTTTAGGCCCAATTGGATCCAACCAATTATTCTAAACCAAACTTGGCCCAACCAAGCCCATTAAGCCCAAATACAATACATCAAATTAATTCATTATTCCAAATTACAAATTAATTCAATTCAAGTGTAATTACCATAATTAATTAATTAATCTAATGCTTCCAAAATACTAATTAATTCAATTAATCATGCTCTACATTTCCAATTCATGTCCAACACAAATTGAAGCAAAATCAATCTTATAACATGCTTATGGTTCACGACAATCATGAAACAACATTCAATTCCGATTTCAATCCAATCAAACCAACAATTAATATTCATTTTATGCAACTAACATATCCAATTGTTAAATTTTCAAAAAATCACCATGAATCCAACCTAAGGTGCATTCGGCCAAGGCTAAGGAAATTGGGGATTTTGATCTAATCAATTTTACTCAAATCCTAAGATGTACAAATCCAATTCAAGATCATCCAAGCTCAACCAAACCATCAATTTAAGAAAACACATACTCCAAGCATAAATTCCCAAATAAAAGTCCATGAACCCTAGAATTCCAAATCAAACTTAGATCGCTCTGATACCATTGTAAGTGTTCCTAGAACATGCCAAGATCATCTAAGAGTGATTTGTGTGTGAATAAAATCAAAAGAGTTGCGGAAAATACTCACATTGATCGGATGAGTTCAAAACTTTTTATGCATTTCGGTGGAAGCTCCAAGTCCTTCTTGAGTGTTTCTAACACTTGGGTGAGTTTCCATATCACCTTGATTCACTCCTTGATGTGCTAGCAAGAACAAAAATTAAAAGAAAATTTTCTCCTCCAAGAAGAAACTCATTCGGCCAAGAGAGAAGAAATTTGGGAGAGATGAATAGTTACTTGTTTCAAAAACAAAATGTGTGTTAAATATGGTTTCCAAAACCATGTTGGTTAAAAGAAAGTGGTTTTCTAAAAACCATTCACTTTTGCCAACTACCACCATCACCTTGTGACATGTTGATGTGAGTGGTGGGTCCTACCCAATTAAATTTAAAATTCAAGTGGGATTAGACAACACAATTTGGGCTCGGGTTCGCTTAATCCGATTAAACGAATTTTCCGTCGCAATATAATTAAATCCAATTTAATTAAATAATAATGCATCGCAAAATTATTACGAAAGTCGCTCGCGAATTAATTCCAAATTAATTCGTTCGCTTGAATTAAAATTTAATTTTAATTCCGCTACGAAATCCGATTTCATTTAATATATCTAATATATTATTTTAGCCCAATTTAAATAAATTAAATAGTAAAATCCAATTTAACTATTAAATTTATTTTACCAATTAATTCTAAATTAACCGTGTTCTCTCTACTCGACGAATTTAATCCCAGATAAATTCTCGACGGAATTAATCCCAGATTAATTCTTTCTCTTTTAATTAATCCCAGATTAATTTATTGCCGTAATTAATCCCAGATTAATTTTCTCTCTCATAATTAATTCTAGATTAATTTTCTGTTCGAGTCAAATCTCAACGGTGAATCTTTGGGAAGTGACCCAAGAGATCCCTAGATATGTTGGCAGTAAATACGGTCATCGGACTATCCGAATACGTGCATACCCGGTACCACGTTCTCACCGATTTACAAGACATGGTTGGCTTCTAGCAAAGCACCGTGCCACCCCAATTCTCCATAAATATTCTTTAAAGGAATAAGTAATCTTTGTTAGGCGTAGTATACGTAGTATTGCGTATTACGATCCAGTATTGAATGTCACATGCTAGGACTGGGGCTGGAATTGTGTCTACCCCGTACGAAGCATATATCGGATCACTAGCAACTATTCTCTATAATCGGATAATCATGACATTGTCATATTATCCCGATAGCTGCAGCATACAAGAGTACCAGTTTCGTATCCTGCGTGATCATCATCTCCATATGACTGAAGTGATACTTCCATCTTAACATCACACCCAATACACTATGATTCTCAGTATACCCAGAAGAGGCGTACACAGAACCTGTTAAAGCCCCGAACGACCAAAACCAAAGTATACTGATTGTCGCAAGTATTAGCGATGCAAGTCTCAGGTTAAGACCAAATACACCTACCCTGTTTCGGATTCCCATAGACACATAGTCATACTACTAATGGGATTCTGAGGGGTCTATCCAGAGCGAAGCTGTTTCCGTATCATCGATAAACAGAACCTCATATTACACTTGAATGAGTATCCAATACCCTTTTTATGTCCGTTTACATTGCATTGATGGATATGTGTGTTATTATCCTTGGCGGTATATCGGATGGAAACCCAGACGTAAATTTCATAGCCGAATCCGAATGGACGGTAATGCGGTCTGTACTTGGGATAAAACTCCACGTACCACTCAGGAAATACTCATATATGCATGATTAACCCCCCCATTTTGCTTACTATTTATTTATTGACGCTTTATTTGCTTTTGATTATTATGATTCTTGTTATCGTACCTTGTATTTCTTAATTTAATTTGCTTTTATTTATATTAATGTTTATGGGTGTGCAAATTTGTGTGTTTATTTGAATTATCTTGCATGAACTGCATAAGACTTGGCTATACCATTGTGTGAACCCGTCCATTATACTGGCATAAGTAAGGGACCATTCTGAATCCAATGGTTTGAGGTCTTCCCTTGCGAGGGGTGAGTGCGGCCTTAAATCTTTTCCCAGTTCACACTGGGTGGCGACTCCTTTATTCTCTGGTTTAGTCCCCCGCGAGCTACTCCGTACTCTTTACAGGCTGCGAGCCCAATAGTGTCGTGGTTGTCGAGCATCATAGGCATAGTGGTAAACCCTGCTTCGCTCCTACATATGGAAACTCCACTGGGGATAGAGAATCAGCCCCGAAACAATGCCTTGTAGTGTCTGTGGCTTTGGCTTTGGTTACCCAAGTCTCATATATTTTACATACCCTTCTTACCCCGATAGTGTCATGTATCGTGAAGTCGCTTTCACTCAAGGCAGCAAATCGTTATGTGATGATAACCATCACTCGTTGGCACGTACCCTAGGGTATAAAAAAGGCGCGCTCACTTGGTCAATCGAACCCTTGAGTGGGAAGACCTAGTTGTGGGCAACCCTTCACCGATGAGAGCCTATATCCATACCCTTGTAAGCCCATATACGAACCATAGTTATGTGTCCTATAGAAGCTACCCCCATGCTTGTGTTTAGGCCCATTGTCATTTGGATCCATTTGGACCTCTTGTCATAGGATGCGAACTTGTTGGGCCATTTAAACTTGGATGAGTTTGTATCTTATGATGATTGGGCCAAAAGTTTTCAAAATGATGATGGACCATCTTGTGTTTGGGCCCCCTATCATTTGAAGTTATTTAGCCACCTTATCGCAAAAGTGTAAACCTGTTGGGCCTTTTCAACTGGGACAAGTTTGCACCTCGCGATAATCTGATTTAATACTTTAAAATGATAACGGGCCAACTTGTATGAAAACCTTGATGGGCTTAGAAAGTCTAAACATTATCTGAATATGCCAAATGCATGAGTCCGATATCCACACTAGCTTTCATCCAGGAAGGATATGTATTATTACGGCATATTTATATACTGTTGGATATCTCCAAGTCCATCCCCGCCACAACCGTGATTACCAAGGGCCCAATTGGTCATTTATAGACAATGGCATGATCCCATAATAGGCTGAGTCAATTTTGTAAATGGGCGGTCTTTGTCTTTTACCGATGGAAAATGACTGAGGTAGCCAAGGTTCACCCCTGTAGCGTAGGAGAGAACGATTTTGTGTACCCCACATTGGTACACAAAATGAGCTATACCTAGGGCAGAAATGGACTTACCACGAGTGTGGGAGGAATAAGGTCGGAATGATATATGATGTTTTGATAACCACATGAATCTCATGCATTGCATGTATACACGCATCATACTAACCTCTTGTTTTAACAGCCATCAAAGATATCTGTTGGGTTAGAGAAGAAGTAAGACTTGTCAAGAAAATGTTAGCCACCATGGATGTGTCAGATAGCGAAGGTTTTCGCATAGATCAATTGGAGACCAACATCACAAAAATTACCAAGCAACTACAAGCTTTGACCAACGCTATGGCCAGTCTGACAGTACCCCGCACAGTGGGAACAGAAAACAATGAGAATGGAAGTCGTGAGGAGCCCTTGAATAGGGTAAGCGAAGAAATCCATGTTTTTGATGATGATATGGCTGAGTATGCCACATGAAGGATAGAAGCGCCTCAGGTAGAGTTACAGAAACTCAGATAACAAGTAGAGTCAGTTACCCGCAAGCTGAAGGGAAAATATGAATATCTGTTAGACTATGATGCAATGACTTTCGAAGAATAGCTGCCTCCCCAGTTTAAAATATCTGACATTGCCAAGTTCAACAGGAACATAGATCTATATTTCAGTGATGAGTTCAGTTGGTTTGTTGAAACGCCAGGTGCAGAAGATGTTTGGGATGTCACTGGAAGGGCGCCTGTAGTATGGTATCATGGCCTGGAGAGAAAGGTCAGGGATGATTGGAGGGCATTAGCAGAGGCCTTTCTGAACCAATATGTCACAGACCTGGAGATAGACTTGTCACTCCGTGACCTGGAAAACACCAAACAGAAGCCAGAATAGAGCTTCAAAGATTATGTGGATCTCTGGAGAAACCAGCTCTTGAAAATGCAGACACAACCCTCAGAGAAGGACCAAATCAATATGATCATTAAGGGCATCAAGCCCTTCATTTATAACAAGCTGAGGAGGATGACCTCCATGATTAGTGACTTTCGACAGTTAAGAGAAACTGTCATGGATATCGAGGAAGAGGAAGATGAGAACAGAAAGTTTTATGGCCATAATAAAAAGACCATGTGGGGCTTTCAGGGACCAAGCCCGCTCTTGCTGAGGTCGCCGCCATCAGAAACAGGCGATTCTCCAATTTTGGTAGACCTTTGTCAAAGGTGTTTGAAAAGCTGAAGAGGCAATGACTCCTAAAACCCTTAGAACCCAAACCACTTCCAAACCTTGTACCACACTACTTCAACCTAAACCTATACTGTCACTACCATCAGTAAAAAATCCATGACACTGACAACTGCTCCCGCCTTAGGCATGAGATCCAAGACCTCATTGACACCCATAAAATACCCAACCCGGAAAAGGAACAACCCAACATACACAGAAACCCTCTACCCAACTACCACTCTGTTCCACCCCCCACTTACATGATCAACTTCGGCCTGCCTGAAAGCTTTGTCCTCCAAACTCTCAACCACCAAGCTCCCTCCATGGGGATATGGGACAACATTAGTGAAGATGAAACAAAGCAGGAGAGAGATTTCTCGAAAAAATTCTAGAGTAGTGACAAAGAGGAAGTTGCAAAAGAGGAAAATAAATAGGAAGAAAAACTACTGCAGTTGGAGAATCTGACGCTCGAAGGAAGCAAGAAGACGGAAAAAGACAAGACTGCAAATTAGGAAGATGTTTATTTTCCTAACTTATTTAATTATATTCCCGAATTTATTAATCATAAAGACATTGATCTTGCTTGTTTGTTCAAGTCTTTTCCTGTTAGTTTGCATCATAACACGCATGACATGAGCGTATTTGACATTAACTCAACAAAGACAAATGCATTTAAGCTTGGTACATGTGAAAACCCCAAGGAAATTTCAATTGCAAGTGAGGTTACCTCTGATGAGCGGAAAGAATTAGAGAGAATATTAATAAAATATGAAAAGTATTTTCCTGTTCCTATGAAGACATACCAGGAGTGGACATGGGTATTGCCCAGCACACGATACCAACTTATCCGAATATGAGACCAGTGAAACAAAAGCTCCAAAGAATGAGGCCAGAATGGGCCGAAACGGTTAATGAAGAAGTCAAGAAGCAGATAGATGTGGGATTCTTAGAGGTAGTGAAATATAAGGAGATTGAGGTAGTCAATAAGCTCCACTACATTATTCCACGACTTGATGCACAAGGAGATTGAGTATACGTCGATGACATGATGGTTAAATCAGAGACGAGGGCTGGACATATAGAAGCGCTGGAGAAATTCCTTCAAATAGTCAATAAGTACAACCTCTGGCTCAACCTAAAGCGCTGGGGCGATGATGGTACAGACAGATGAGACAGGGGTGCATCACCAAGAAAAAAAAAACCCTAGACGTGAAACAGGGAGCCACACCCTACGCTTTGGTTTACGGGATGGAGGCAGTGTTACCAGTGGAAATAGAGATACAGTTAATGTGGGTACTAGCAGAGGCAGGATTGCCTGAGCAGGAATGGGCCTCGCAGAGGTTTAAATAGCTAGCATTACCGGATGAGAAATGGATAAAGGCCTTATACCACATGCAGCCATACCTAAAAAGGTTGACCCGGGCATTCAATAAGAAAGTACGTCCCACCAAGATCAAAGAAGGTGATACAGTGCTCAAGCAGTCGAATCCACTGCTAATGGACCCAAGGGAAAAGTTTAGGCCCGATTGGGAAGGGCCCTACCTAGTCAAAAAGGTGATGGGGAATGGAGCAGTGAGACTGTCAGATTTGGAAGGGAACGAGTTCACCGAGCCCATCAACGTGGACAGGCTGAAGCAATACTTTGCATAAAAAAAAAAAGAAAAAAAAAAGAATAAGAAAGGCTCGTTGGGTTGAAAATTCGCAAAGGACAGCCCAAGAAAAATGTAGAGCATGAGTGACCAAGAAAAATGGCTAATTGTAAAATCTGTGAGGAACGATTAGCGACAGAGGTACCCTTGCAATGCAGTTTATTTCCTACACATGTACTAAGAAGTAAAGCAACCACCTTTATTGAAAAGAATGTTCGAATATGTTCATAGATTGCATAAATCCTAGCTAACCGGGAAAGATTAGAGTCAAGTAATTACAAATCACGTCTTTTATTTCTTAGATGCTGGACCAAGGTCAGAAGATCTAGGAGAAGAACTCCGAGAATGGAGAGGAGTAAAGTAGCCTCAGGAATGAGGATGATGAACTCCAGAAATTAGAGGATTAGAACAACCTCGGGAATGAGGACGAGCAAATAACCTCAAGAATGAGGACAAATCTAAAAAAAATAAAAAATAAAATAAAAAATAAAAAAATAATAATAATAATTTAGCTCGCTGAGTCGAAAACCTGAAAAAGGCGACTCAGACAAGATAGAACAATCCGCTAAGTTGAAAATCTGAAAGGACAACTTAGGCAAAAGATAGAAATGACCTGAAACTCAATGGACGAAGCACAAGGCAGTATCTTTTCCGCATCTTCAGGACAGCAAAGGAAAGCTTCAAGAATCGGAAGACATGATTTTCAGTATCCGAGAAGGGTAGTAAGAGAAAAATGCAAGCCAAGAATGACAGCAAACTCCTCAGAGAGAAGGCATATTTTGAAATTTGGGAATCAAAAAACATGATTTTCAGTATCCCAAAAGGATGAGGCCGCTTTCAAAAGGCGTAATCCATCTTGACCCGGTGCATGTATCGAATAGTAGAAAGCTGAGCCAGGTCTGAGGATGACCAGTCTACCAACCCGCAAATAAGGGACACAATGGAATCTTGAGCCATGAGACCAAAGAAAACTTAGCAATCACCGGTGGAGAATTGGTAGAAGGAAACTGTAAGCAGGCCAAGGGGCGCCCAATGTGAATACATCAAAGTAAAGTAGCGGAAATACTCAATTTGATCGGTTAAGTGGATGTGTAGACAACAAAAATTTTCCTCATTGAGTTTCGGCCAGGCCCTTATTGTGTTGATATTCAAGCTCCAAGCTTTGAGTGTTGATTCCAAGCTCAAAGATTGGTTTCCCTATCACCTTTGAATGACTCTTTTGCTGTGCTAGCATTCATGATTTTTGAATCAAAAATCAAAGAGAATGAACCTTAGGTTCACGCCCAATAAGAGAGAAAAAGAGGAGGCCATTCGGCCAAGCCAAATGGGAGAGGAAGATGATGAAGTTCACGCCTAAGGCATGAATTGGGAGAGAGAGAGTTGTTTTGTGTGTTGTATAATTGATTTCAAAAAACAATTATCATATACCAAAACCAAACTTTTGGTATTAGTCATTCGAAAATGACAAAGAGTGTTTTTCAAGTTTCCATCAAATCCAACTACTAACATCAACCAAAAGGTGATGTGACTTGTGCGGGCCCCACTTTAATTCAAAATCCGAGTGGGCCTGCAAACACTTTCCGGGCTCGGGTTCGTTAATTCTGAATTAACGAATTTTCCGTTGCGACGTAATTAAATCAAATTTAATTAAATAATTAATTAATTTTAATTCCGCATCGAAATCTAATTTCGTTTAATATATCGAATATATTATTTTATCGATTAATTCCAAATTAATCGTTCTCTCTCTACAAATAGTATTGTATCCCAGATAAAATCTCTCCTCAATTAATCCTAGATTAATTTTCTCTCTCTTATAATTAATCCTAGATTAATTATGTCCGAGTCATACGTCATCGGTGAATCTTTAGGAAGTGACCCATGAGATCTCTGGATATGTTGGCAGTAAATTCGGTCGTCGGACTATCCGAACACGTACGTACCTAGTACTACATTTTTACCGATTTACGAGACATGGTTGGCATCTAGCAAAGCACTGTGCCTACCCAATTCTCCAGAAATATTCTTAATGGAATATATAATATGTATCAGGCGTAGTATACGTAGTATTGCGTATAGCGATCCAGTATCGGATGTCACATGCAAGGCCTGGGCTGGAATTGTGTCTGCCCCGTACGAAGCATATATCAGATCTCTAGTAAATAGTCTCTATAATCAGATAAACATGACCTAGTCATATTATCCCGATGACTGCAGTACTAAAGAGTACTAGTTCCGTATCCTGCGTGATCATCATCTCCATATGATTGGAGTGATACTTCCATCTTGACATCACACCCAATACACTACGATTCTCAGTATACCCAGAAGAGGCGTACACAGAACCTGTTAAAGCCATGGACGACCAAAACCAAAGTATATTGATTGTCGCAAATATTATAGATGCAAGTCTTAGGTTAAGACCAAATACACCTACCCTTATTTGGACTTCCATAGACACATAGTCATACTACCAATGAAATTCCGAGGGGTCTATCCAGAGCGAAGCTGTTTCCGTACCATCGATAAACACAACCTCCTATCATACTTGCATAAGTATCCAATACTTAAATATATGAGAACTATGCCGTTATGCTCCCATAACGCGCACAAGTGCAATACTAGTCTATTCCGCATTATCGATGTCCAATCTCGATAATACTATGACTAGGGATGTTTTAATGATTAAACCTTAGTGGATTAATATTGTCTCATATCTTATTAATCCGGAACTAATCATATGGACTTTTATCATTTATATATTCCGGTAATCCAATTACAAATGATAAAAGAGCAATTTCCTTTGTCACATAGTTAATTTGTACAACAACACCATGTTCTGTACAAATAGTGATGCTATAGGTCAAAATTGTCCAACAAACCCCCCTAGAGATCGAAACATCTCACACCCGGTGGTTTGGAAATGAAGCCCAGCGGTCGAAGCACCTCACCACCAACTCAATTCATTCAGGAATGAAGCCCAAATATCGAAGCATTTCACACCCGGTGGTTCAGGATTGAAGCCCATGGGTCGAAGCACCTTGCCACCAACTCAACTCAGTTCGTGAATGAAGCCGAGAGGTCGAAGCGCCTCAGAGATCAAAGCATCTAACACCCAGGATGGTCCGGGAATGAAGCCTAGGGGTCGAAGCACCTCGCCATCAACTCAACTCAGTTCGGGAATAAAGCCTAGAGGTCGAAGCGCCTCAGAGATCGAAGCATCTCACACCCGATGGTTCGAGAATGAAGACCATGTTGGATAATATGACCCATAGCGTCACTATTTGTACAGATCATAGTGTTGTTGTACAAATTAACTATGTGACAAGGAAATTGCACTCTCATCATTTGTGATTAGATCACCATAGATGTATAAATGAAGAGAGGTCCATATGATTAGTTCCTGGATTGAGAATGATATGAGACAGTATCAGTCCGCGAAGGATTAATCATTAAATATCCCTAGTCGTAGTATTATCGAGACTGGACATCGATAATGCGGAATAGACTAGTATTGCACTTGTGCGCGTTGTGAGGGCACAACATCATAGTCTCATATATTTGGGTATTGATACTCATGCAAGTGCGATAGGAGGTTGTGTTTTACCGATGGTACGGAAACAGCTTCGCTCTGGATAGACCCCTCGAATCCCATTGGTATTATGACTATGTGTCTATGGGAGTCCGACATCAGGGTAGGTGTGTTTGGTCTTAACCTGAGACTTGCACCGCTAATGCTTACGACAATCAATATACTTTAGTTGAGGTCGTCTAGGACTCTAACCGGTTCTGTGTACGCCAATGCTGGGTATATTGAGAATCGTAGAGTATTGGGTGTGATGTCAAGACAGAAGTATCACTCCAGTCATAGTGGAGATGATGTCACGCATGTTACGGTATTAGTGCTCTTAAGTGCTGGCCGGCCATCGGGATATTATGACAAGGTCATGTATATCCGATTATAGAGACTAGTTACCAGACATCCCATGCATCCGACATGTGCTTCGACGGGGCAGACACTTATCCAGGCCCTAGCCCTATCACGTGCTATCCGATACTGGGCCAGTATACACAATACTTGGTATCTGCGCTTGATATAGATCTTAAATTTCGTAGATGAATATGACCGAGAATTGGGTAGACTTCGTGCTTTGCAGAAGTCGATCTTGATCGAAATCGGTAGAACGTAAGTACTTGGTACGTACGTGATTCGGATACTCCGACGACCGTATGTACTGCCGAATTACCGGGGATCTCATGGGTCGCTTCCCGATAATGCACTGTGTTGGATAATATGACCCATAGCGTCACTATTTGTACAGATCACGGTGTTGTTGTACAAATTAACTATGTGACAAATGAGATTGCACTCTTATCATTTGTGATTAGATCACCTAGATATATAAATGAAGAGAGGTCCATATGATTAGTTCCTGGATTGAGAATGATATGAGACAGTATCAGTCCACGAAGGATTAATCATTAAATATCCCTAGCCGGAGTATTATCGAGACAGGACATCGATAATGCGGAATAGGCTAGTATTGCACTTGTGCGCGTTGTGAGGGCACAACGGCATAGTTCTCATATATTTAAGTATTGGATACTTATGCAAGTGCGATAGGAGGTTGTGTTTCACCGATGGTACGGGAAACAGCTTCGCTCTGGATAGACCCCTCGGAATCCCATTGGTATTATGACTATGTGTCTATGGGAGTCCGACATCAGGGTAGGTGTATTTGGTCTTAACCTGAGACTTGCACCGCTAATGCTTACGACAATCAATATACTTTAGTTGAGGTCGTCTAGGACTCTAACCGGTTGTGTACGCCAACTGCTGGGTATATTGAGAATCGTAGAGTATTGGGTGTGATGTCAAGACGGAAGTATCACTTCAGTCATAGTGGAGATGATGTCACGCAGGATACGGTATTAGTGCTCTTAAGTGTTGCGCAACCATCGGGATATTATGACTAGGTCATGCATATCCGATTATAGAGACTAGTTACCAGACATCCGACATGTGCTTCGGACGGGGCAGACACTTATCCAGCCCCAGCCCTAGCACGTGACTATCCGATACTGGGCCGATATACACAATACTTGGTATACTACGCTTGATACAGATCTTAAATATTCTTAGATGGATATGTCCGGAGAATTGGGTAGACTTGGTGCTTTGCTAGAAGCCAACCTTGTCTTGTAAATCGGTAAAACGTAGTACTTGGTACTCACGTGTTCGGATAGTCCGATGACCGATTTGACTACCAACATATCCGGGGATCTCATGGGTCGCTTCCAAAGATTCACCGATGACGTATGACTCGCACTTATATTAATCTGGGATTAATATGATGAGAGAGAAAATTAATCTGGGATTAATTACGGAGATATTTTTCTGGGATAAAATACTTAAAAGAGAGAGAAATGATTAATTTGGAATTAATCGATAAATTAATATATTTGATATATTAAACGAAATTGGATTTCGACGCGGAATTAAAATTAGATTTTAATTCGGGCGAGCGAATTAATTTAGAATTAATTCGTTAGCGACGTGAATAGTGATTTCGCTAGGCGTAATCATTTAATTACGACGCGACGGAAAATTCGTTAATTTAGAATTAGCGAATCCGAGCCCGAGATTATTTGCGAGCGCATTCGCATTTCGAATTCGAGTGCGGCTCGTAAGTCAACAAGCGTCAAATCGCTAGTCGCATCTAGCGTCACATCAAGCGTCAAATCATGTCACTTTGAGTGATGTGACAATTGATTAGATTGATTGATTGAAAAGACTTGATGTGAGTGGTGGAAATCAACTTTTTGAAAGTGAAAGACATATATTGTTTTTATATGTCCTTGACTTTTTGAAAGAAAAGGAATGTATTTGCTTTTATTATTTGTAGAAAATATATAAGCAAATTAAAAACTAATTTCCAACACACTTCATTCTCTCTCTCACCATTTCTCCTTCCTCTCTCACGCATTTCTTCTTGTTCTTGAGGCAGTGAACTGCCGATGGAACAAAGGAAAATGGAGGGAAGCAAGTGTGTTTTGTGGCAAAACAAGAGTGCTAGCACACTCCGGATCAATGCGAAGGTGATAGGGAAGTCCACCCATGAGCCGGGAACCAAAATGATGAAGCTTGGAGCTTCAAATCTTGAAGATAAGGGGCGAAAATTCACTATTCACAGCAGCCCACTGCCTTGAAAAAGTGAGCAGAATTCGAATTTTTGTTGCCAAATCGTCGCTCAACCGCTCGATGTAAGTATTCCGCACTTCCGTCGTTGTATTCACTTGTGTATCATGCTTGAGTTTTGATCTTGGGACCTATAGAAACTCCAACAATGGCATCAAGAGCTTAGGTTAAAAGCATGAAAAAGTTAGGGCTAAAATTTGGGCAAACTTGATTTTGAGCATGATAAATTAAATTGGATGGATTTGTATGCTTAATTGTGTTTGAATTGAAGATTGATTGGGTCAATTTCAAGAAATTTGATTGGATCATTTTTTCCCCAAATTCTACCTTGGCCGAAAATTGATGATGATTTAATGTCTTGGGATTTTTGATTTTTGACAATTGGATGTGTTGGAAATCATTCGGGAATATGATTTGATGTCGATTGCGGAATCAATTGGATTGAATTCGAATCGGACGAAAAATCCCCAAATTGCCAAGTATGTCATAAAGCTTGAAATTGGGTAAAATTGATTTTGAGCATGCAATTATGAAATTGGATGATAAAGTATGCTTGAATGTATTTTAATTGATGATTGGTTGGATCAATTTGATTAAATATTGTTTGGAACAAATTTCCCCAATTTTGATGTGTTGGCCGAATAGGAGTATGCCCTAAATCTTGGTAATTTTGTTTCGTTGATCATTGGATGACTTGAAACGATTGAGGATGTTGATTTAATGTTAATTTGGATTTAATGGATTGAATTCGGAATTGACATAAAATTAGTCCACATTACCGAGAGTATTAAAGCATGTAATGGGTTTGATTTTAATCTTAATGTGTTGGACATGTGATGATGAAAATGAGCATGATTAGTTAGCCTAATTTGTGTTTTAGAAATGTTAATTATGGTGATTAATCATGATATACACTTTAGGTAATTAAATTGCGAAATTGGATTTGTGTAATTTAATTAATTGGGCTAATTTTGGAAATTGAGCTTGAATTGTTGTTATTGGGCTTATTGGGCTTTGTTGTACAAAGTTTGTTTTAGGCAAAATTGGTTGGATCCAATTGGGCCCAAAACCGCATCCATAAAGCCCAAATGCAACATAATGGACCTTTGTAATTTAATTGGGCCTAATGGGCCAAAATTAATTTAAAGGCTTATGGGGTAAATCCCGGATTGGACTTTGGTTGCGGGTTTGACCCGAGTTGACCAAAAGTCCACGCCTTAAGAAATTAATTAAAAGCCCATTGGACTTTAATTAAGTTGACGTTGGACGTTAATCGGGCTTTGAGACCCGTAACAATTAAATTTGGAATTTAATTCGTAAAAGGTTTATTAATAAAGTGTGATATTTAATTTGGAATTAAATAGTGAATTAGAATTAAATACAAATTGAATTGGATTTAATTGTGTAGTTTAATTTAATTCGGGAATTCGTACTTTAAGTACTTATTCGCAAAAACGAGTTTGACTCGAGCAAAATCAAATCGTTGTTTGAACATTGGATGATCATTAATTATCAAGATTAATTAATTGGATTAGATTGATTGATAACATGCTTGAGTGAATACATGGTTGTGATGCATGAATAATGTATATCGGATGGATATTAGATGGGTGGGGCAATTTTAGAAATTGTTGTAATAAATTTGATTTATTAATTGGACCTGCGTGTCCAGCCTTATCACCTCCTATTCTTTGTATTCTCTTCTCACCTATTCCCCTCAATGTAAATGAGGTTTCTTTAGAAGTGTAGTGTAACGGGTAGAAGAAATATTTGTGCTAGCGGGAGAGAGAAAGTGAGAGATTTGATCTAGGATCAATGTGTAAAATATCCATCCGCATATCATTATTATTTTATCATATGCGCTTTATTATGTGTTTAGAATGCATGTTTAAGGGTGTATGATGATGAGACCTTAACAAAGATAATAAATTGGTTGCCAATTTGCACACGAAAAACCCTCATCAAATATCATGCGTTTTTCCTTCCATTGAGTGATTCTCACTCAAGATCCGAGACGGCATTGGGTTGTTGGCCAAAGTCAAGCCCTTTGTCTGTCGAAGATGTGTTTGAATCACGAAGGCTTTGTACATGTCAGTGTCTTGTCCAAGTTGTGGTTTGTTGGCCAAAGTCAAGACCACTTCTTGTCCATCGACATTGATTACGAAGCTTTCCATGGTCAATGGGTCGCGCTTGACTGGGATCATTAGGTTTGTTGTGCCAAAGCCAAGGCCTAGTTGATTCAGAGGAAAAAGGTTAGGTAATACATTGGATGTATTGGCATATATAAGATATATGTTTAGGATTTGGAAGTCCCCTACTGGATCTAGGAATTGGATTGGATCCAATTGATCTTAGAGATCTACCTAGTTAATTATCATACAATTTGTTGGCCAAAGTCAAGATTGTGTGATATTTAACGGGATCCTAGCCCACTAGGAAACACGGTTTCCCGAGTACTCGACAGAGGGTTAGAGGCTCGCCGAAAAATAGTGGGAGGCAAGAATTGAATTTGCAATACTCGTTCAATTACTCGCCATACGCGCTCATTTAAATTATTTCGTCATTAGATTAAATGTTAGTTGGACTAATATTTAAATTGTTGTTTTATTTAACAGTTGGACTGTATTATAGTTGATTATATATAATTGGATTATATTAATCAATATATTTGAATTAATTAATTTCAGTTTACAGTTGATTTTATAATTGGATTATAGTAATCAATGTAATTGAGGTTAATTAATTTAGATTATATTTGATTATATAGTTGGACTATTATAATCATTATAATAAATAGTACCACAAATCGTTGATTAAATAGTTGGACTATTAGAATCAAGATAATATGAAAGATTAGTGTTTAAGACATAATCCTGGGTGAAAATGTATTTAAACGACTTTAATTTTCAAATCGGGAATAAATTTTCAGGATGGTCCTGGAAACTAATTAGTTATTTTATTTGATAAAATAATATTATGCCTAAGTCCGGAATTAAGCAAATAAGTGGAACATGATATTTGGAATATTCATGTAATGATAACTTTAGTGCTTAATCCATAATACTTGTCATATAGACTCCTTAATTTCTTTATCAGAACTAAGGATTAGATTCTTAAAGTATGATATTGAAATTGAAGGATATTCAAAGATTAGATCTTGGAAGTACTTTTAAAAATTGCAATAAATAATTCTTGGAGAATTAAAGACTATTCTCAAGGAGATAAAGTCAAAATTTGCAATTAGGCAAGTAGTGCAAGGCACACCTTACTTCAATATTCTGGAAACCCGAGGCTTGGTCAAAGGCAACTGGAATATTGAAAATGACAAAGGCAAAATCATTATAGTCTTCTTGGAAGATAAATGACATATCCCAAAATGTCTGCACAATTGTGGCAAACGGAATCGCGAAGCGTGACTGTCGTTTGGACAAAGCAGACATGAAGGAATTGAAGACGAGCAAGGCTCTGACTTCAAATATGTTTGTCAAAATTATGTTCATTACTAGTATTAAAATTGGATTTTTTAGATACTTAATATGGTACATAATAAATATATATATTGATGTTCAGAATCTGCTATGAGCAGGATTAGAGAACTGTTATAATGTAACTAGTTTGACTAGATACATTATCTCTTTATCAGTGTTTAACCCACTGCGGGTGAACCTTTATATTAGAACACTAAAGTGTTTTATTATATAAGGATGATATTAAGATAAACACATTAGATGTGAATAACAGAATTTATATATAATGACAAACAAATAGCTCAAAGTGATTTGATCAGAAGAAACTAATTATGGCATTGTTGTCTGGGACACAATCGAACAAGACTCGTATATCCACACTTTCGAAGAGTGGGTACTCGGACTGTTTTGATTCCAATCAAATAAAGTCTACGAATCTAGTTTATTGGGCAATGTGCCTAAAACACTATTTACTTGGTAAAAGTGTAAATGCCATCGATCTATTAGCCCTTGTTCATAGTGAAGCAAGTGGGCCCATGTCTAGCTAGGCTAGATATGGATATGAATATTTCGTGACCTATACGGATGTGGCATCGCGTAATGGTTATGTGTTTCTTTTGAAGAACACAATCGGAAACTTTTAGAGTTTCGACACGAAATAGACAAACAAACGATCTATAGTATTATACCGTCACGGTAAGACCGTAATGGAAAATACTTAAGCAATAAGTTTCTTATATACTTGAAAGAGTATAGTATTCTTCTCAAATGAGGACTCCTCCCGGAACACGTCAAAGTGACGGTGTGTCCGAACGGATTAACCGAATCATGTTAGACATGATAAGGCTAATCATGAGTCGCTCTGAGCTACCATTTCCTTCAACGGATAAGTTTTTAACAGTGCAATAACTTATTTAGAATAAGGTTCCATAATAATCTGTTTGACAGATTACATATTAGATATGAACGGGAAAGAAACCGGGTTTCTCATTCCTGACCATTTGGGATGCTAGGCATATGTTTGGATGATACCAAACTAAAACCAAATTGGATAAGTGTCAATTGTAGGCTATCCTAGGGATACCATAAGTATTGTATTTATACATCTCACCAGAGAACAATTAGATTGTTGCTCACCATGCAGTTTTCCTGAGAGGAATACAGACATGCATGTGTAAGTGGGAGGATAGTAAAACTCGATGAAAATCGGAGTAATACTATTCAAGGCACCTATTCCTAATGGAACATAAATAGTTCATCAAGGATGAAACTATTCCATTAATCTTCGAGTACACAAGAACCACGTAGATCGGAGAGAGTCAGAAAACAACCTGGGGTATGGGTTTCTGATCTCACCTCATAAAGATGTTAATCTTTTAAGGTATACCAACTGATTACGTATGAGGTAGTGATACAAGGTATCGACTCCCTATTATGACAAAGTGTCATGAGTCCGAAATGGATTCCATGTATATCAACAAGTTTGGATACTAGTTGATGTACCATAAGACATTGTGCCTATTGGTACTTTATAAGTCTTCAAGGAAGACATACATGGAAGGCAACATACCAACGTACTAAGCTAGGCTTGTAAAGAAAAGGTAGAGTTATCAACATTGTGTTGATTCCGACGAAACCTTTTACCTGTTGCCATTGTAAATCCATTTGGATAATGCTTGCTAAAGCTGTGTATTTCATTTATGAAATATGACAGCTTAACGGAAAATCGCTTTCCTGAAAAGGAAACCTTTCGGAGGATGTTTATAACATCCTGTCGGTTTTGTCGTACCATAACAAGCAAACAAGGTTTGCAGGTTATTCGATCCATGTTTGGATTGAAGCAAGCATAGGTTCTAGGAATTATCGTTTTGATGTAATCATAATGGAGTATGATTTAATTCAAAACGAAATGATTCTTGTGTATATAAAAAGGGTTAGTGGGAGTGCACTGACATGAATGTCATGTAAGATAATGATAATATGTCATTTCTTGGAAATGATATTCCCATAAAATAATCGGTGAAAGCTGGGCTTTCCTGATAACGACTATAAGTCGTAACAAAGGTACTATACAATAGTATAACGGTACAGTGAGCTGGAAATCTTCCAAGCAAGATACTGTTGCCGAATAAACAACAAATGCGGATTATTGCTGCAGCTGAGGCAGCAATAGAAGCCATTTGGATCGATAATAAATCTAATTAGATTAGATATAGTTCTGTTAGCGGCTGAGCTAGGCGTCAGCACAGGCTAAAGAATTAATGGTCTCATCGACGATCCAGATATATACTTCGATATTCATCTGATTCGTTCGGATCATACATCATGGCGATGTGATGATCGTGTAAATCGCGTCAGACGATAATCATGCAAATCCGCTGACGAAAAACTTTTCTCAGCAATTTGAGCGAACCGTACATAGTTCGGGTGTTAGACACTTGAGTGACTGGCTATGTGCCAAGTGGGAGATTGTTGGATAATATGACCCATAGCGTCACTATTTGTACAGATCACGGTGTTGTTGTACAAATTAACTATGTGACAAAGGAGATTGCACTCTTATCATTTGTGATTAGATCACCTAGATATATAAATGAAGAGAGGTCCATATGATTAGTTCCTGGATTGAGAATGATATGAGACAGTATCAGTCCACGAAGGATTAATCATTAAATATCCCTAGCCGGAGTATTATCGAGACAGGACATCGATAATGCGGAATAGGCTAGTATTGCACTTGTGCGCGTTGTGAGGGCACAACGGCATAGTTCTCATATATTTAAGTATTGGATACTTATGCAAGTGCGATAGGAGGTTGTGTTTCACCGATGGTACGGGAAACAGCTTCGCTCTGGATAGACCCCTCGGAATCCCATTGGTATTATGACTATGTGTCTATGGGAGTCCGACATCAGGGTAGGTGTATTTGGTCTTAACCTGAGACTTGCACCGCTAATGCTTACGACAATCAATATACTTTAGTTGAGGTCGTCTAGGACTCTAACCGGTTCTGTGTACGCCAACTGCTGGGTATATTGAGAATCGTAGAGTATTGGGTGTGATGTCAAGACGGAAGTATCACTTCAGTCATAGTGGAGATGATGTCACGCAGGATACGGTATTAGTGCTCTTAAGTGTTGCGCAACCATCGGGATATTATGACTAGGTCATGCATATCCGATTATAGAGACTAGTTACCAGACATCCGACATGTGCTTCGGACGGGGCAGACACTTATCCAGCCCCAGCCCTAGCACGTGACTATCCGATACTGGGCCGATATACACAATACTTGGTATACTACGCTTGATACAGATCTTAAATATTCTTAGATGGATATGTCCGGAGAATTGGGTAGACTGGTGCTTTGCTAGAAGCCAACCTTGTCTTGTAAATCGGTAAAACGTAGTACTTGGTACTCACGTGTTCGGATAGTCCGATGACCGATTTGACTACCAACATATCCGGGGATCTCATGGGTCGCTTCCAAAGATTCACCGATGACGTATGACTCGCACTTTATTAATCTGGGATTAATATGATGAGAGAGAAAATTAATCTGGGATTAATTACAGAGATATTTTATCTGGGATAAAATATCAATAAAAAAGAGAGAATAACGATTAATTTGGAATTAATCGGTAAATTAATATATTTGATATATTAAACGAAATTGGATTTCGACGCGGAATTAAAATTAGATTTTAATTCGGGCGAGCGAATTAATTCGTTAGCGACGTGAATAGTGATTTCGCTAGGCGTAATCATTTAATTACGACGCGACGGAAAATTCGTTAATTTAGAATTAGCGAATCCGAGCCCGAGATTATTTGCGAGCGCATTCGCATTTCGAATTCGAGCGCGGCTCGTCAAATCAAGCGTCAAATCGCTAGTCGCATCTAGCGTCACATCAAGCGTCAAATCATGTCACTTTGAGTGATGTGACAATTGATTAGATTGATTGATTGAAAAGACTTGATGTGAGTGGTTGGAATCAACTTTTTGAAAGTGAAAGACATATAGTTGTTTATATATTCCTTTGACTTTTTGAAAGAAAAGGGAAGTGTATTTGCTTTTATTATTTGTAGAAAATATATAAGCAAAATTTAAAAACAATTTTCCAACACACTTTCATTTCTCTCCTCCCATTTCTCCCATTCCTCGCCACGCATTTTCTTCTTGTTCTTGAGGCAGTGAACTGCCGATGAAAGCAAGGAAAAATGGAGGGAAGCAAGTGTGTTTTGTGGCAAAACAAGAGTGCTAGCACACTCCGAGATCAATGCGAAGGTGATAGGGAAGTCCACCCATGAGCCGGGAACCAAATGATGAAGCTTGGAGCTTCAAATCTTGAAGACAAGGGGCCGAAATCCACTATTCACAGCAGCCCACCCTTGAAAAAGTGAGCAGAATTCGAATTTTTGTTGCCCAAATCGTCGCTCAACCGCTCGATGTAAGTATTCCGCACTTCCGTCGTTGTATTCACTTATGTTTATCATGCTTGAGTTTTGATCTTGGGACCTATAGAAACTCCAACAACACTGATGACGCATAACTGCGCCTCATAAATAATCTGGGATTATATAGAAGGAAGAGAAATTAATCTATGATTAATTAGGAGAATTTTATCTGGGATAAAATATCGTCTAAAGAAGGAATGATTTGGTAATTTGGAATTATCGATAAATTAACTATATTCGATATAATAAATGAAATTAGATGTCGACGCGGATTTAAAATTAGATTTGAATTCGGGCAAACGATTAATTTAGAATTAATTCGTTAGCGACGTAAATAGTGAATTCGCTAGGCGTAATCATTTAATTACGACGCGACGAAAATTCGCTAATTAAGAATTAAGTGAACCCGAAGCCCGAGTGTGGATTGCGAGCGCATTCGTATTTCGAACTCGGTGCGGCGACGCAAGTCACATCAAGCCGTCAAATCATTCGTCACATCAAGCGTCAAATCAAATGTCACTTTGAGTGATGTGATTGATTGATGTGATTGATTGATTGAAAGACACACATCAATTTTTAAAGTAAAATGAATAGTTGATGTAAGTTGTTGGAATAGTGTTGGTGGTTGAAAGCCCATTACCATTATTTTTTAGTTGATATTTTAAATGGTAAATGCTTTGTAATTTTTGGAAATATTAAAAGAAAATTTTGGTAATTCATTTATCAAGTCAACCATTACAACACTTCCCTTAATTATTCTCTCTTTCTCACGCCCAAAAGGGCTTCATTTTCTTCTTCTTCTTCACAGCTCACTGCCGTGAGCTTTAAGGGGAGCAATGAGTGTGTTTTTGGTTGCAAAACACAAGTGCTAGCACACTTACGAGACTTGCGGGTGTGTAGGGAGGTTCACCCATGAGGCGGGATCCTTCGACGAAGCTGGAGCTTGAAACGAGGACCAAATGTGAAGCCAAAACAGTGAACTTCTTCACTGCAGTTCACGCCCAAAACAGGGGGGTTCTTCAAGGTTTTGTTGCTTACCGCGTCTCTCACCGATCGATGTGAGTATTCGCTACCTCCGGTGATGTATTCACACATGATTTCATGTCTTGTTTGATCTTGGGACCTAGATAAAACCTAACAATGGCATCAAGAGCTATAGGTTCAAGCATGAAAAATGTAGGGCTTAAAATTTGGGTAAATTGATTTTGAGCATGTTTTGGTTAAATTGTTTGATTGAGCATGTTTTAAATGATGTTTATTTAAGATTGATTGGATTCTTGTAAATTGTGATTGGATCAAATTTCCCCAAATATATGTGTTGGCCGAATATGTAAAGAATTTTGGAAATTTGGAATTTTTTGATTTTGATTCATTGGATGAATTAGAATGATGTTGGATAATGTTAATTTGAAATTAATTGGATTAATTTTTGAATTGAACAAAAATCCCCAATTCCTTCATGTTGGCTGAATGTGTATAAGCCCTATTAGTCTTGGAATTTTGATTTTTTGGACATTGGATGTGTATGAAATCATTCGGGATATTAATTCGATGTCGATTGTGAAATAATTGGATTGAATTCAAATCGGATAAAAATCCCTCCTTTGGCCGAGAGCTTAAGCATGTAATGGGTTTGATTTTTTCATTTATG